>JAULJZ010185468.1:0-46198 GCA_032270985.1 Heliamphora pulchella | reverse complement strand
GGTGTTATCCCGTGGTATGCGGTCTTATCCCGTGGCATGCGATTTTATCCCGTGGTATAATCCGTAGTCGGCGGTTCTATCCCGTGGCTCACGGTATAGTATGCCGTTTTATCCCGTGGTTTGGTTTATGATTTTATCTTGTGGTGTGCGGTCTTATCCCGCGGTGTACGGTTTTTCCCCATGGTTGGCCTATGGTTTCATCCCATAATATACGATTTTATCTCGGGAATGTATGTTTATGTACGAGTCTATATCTCAGCATTAGGGCTGTGGTTACGGCGTGTGAGGGCCGATTTCATATGTCATGGGTTGCATGTACAGCATTTTGGGACGGATAGACCAGTTTTCAAACTATTTTAAGAGTCGTGTGAATCGCGATCTAAAAACTCTTTTCCAACTATTTTCAGGCTCCTGTGAGTGAGTCAAAAACATGGTTTGTATCCTCGCTTTCCCGTTTGCATGTGAAAACCGTTTTCAAGGCTTGAAAGAGAGTCAAAACCTGCATTTCATTTTTCCTAGCGTGTTTTGTTTATACTGTACGCTTGTCTAGTTTCAGCTGAGCCTTGGCACACGGTGTGGGATTTGTTTTTCTTCAGGTACCGATCACGCTGGTTGATTTGGAGGTGCCGAAGGAGGTGGAAGAGTGTAGTCTTCCTTTTATTTAGCTTTTACATGTATGCTATAACATGTTTTCTCGGCGTTGGAGCCTTGTAATGTATGCCGTTTGGCGCTTATATACAATGCATATAGGGTTGATTATGAGAGTGTATTCTCAGTTGGGTATCATGTTTAGTTGTTTATGGGTGTTTCACGTGGCCCAGAGTTTGGGGTGTGACAACTTGGTATCAGAGCTCTGGGTTCGAATACCTATGAGCCGTGGGAAGAGGTTGCATCACCGTGTGAGGTTGATTGCGTATGCTTGACTATATGTGTTTAGATGTTTGATAACTTGGACGTGATAACATGCGGGTCATATGTGAATGACGTGTATATGTGAGTATGAGGGTTGAACTGTGGGATTGATAGTCTTGCCTTTGGGCGTGTGGACTAACAAACTTGGGAGCCAAGTTAGAAACACGTTTAGCCGACGTGATTTCTAGCAGGAAATCTGAGTAGGTTATCCAGATTGACGTGTCATTCTTGTTGGTTCTCCTCAGTATGTGTGGTTGTCTAGCATGAGCTTATGTGGCTATGTGTTAGCATGCTTATGTGGTTAAGCATATATGTTCCTGTTATGTGCTGCATCGTATATGATGTTTTTTTTCTTATAGACGAGGCTGTGGTCGAGGCCATGGCCGTGCTGTTGGCCAAGGGGATGTTCCTCTCCCTGATGCTGGGGATGCTAATGCTTCCCAAGGACCTGTTGACATGGTAGAGTTGTTGCGTGCGCTGGTGGGTTCCATCGGCCAGCTGGTTGAGACCTCTAGTGGTGAGGCTGTTAGGGAGAGGGTGCATGAGGCGAGGGCTACTGTGGCGATGCGGGAGTTTAGATGCATGGATCCGCCTACCTTTGCCGGAGATCTTGATCCTATTATGGCGACAGAGTGGCTGGAGTTGGTGACACAGATCCTTGACACACTGCAGATTGTGGAGGATGAGTTCCAGGTATCCAAGTTCAAAATATTCTTCTTCTAACATATCTTTTATGGGTATCCAAGTTCAAAATATTCCCAAGCTCAAGTTTTAATTCTTACTCTATCAATGCTCAATCATTTCTAAAATAAAATGGGTCAGGGTCTCACACTTTATATCCCATTAGGGGAGGTTGCCCAATTATGGGTGTTGGTTCTCCCTATGGGAGAGGTTTCCCATTGAGCAGGGGTTTTTGCCTTAAAAGCTTTGCGGGCTAAGTCTCGGATAGCACATACCACTCTTGCTTGGTGGAGAGTGGCCCTCATTCTATCACGTTGCTATCCGTGCATTGAGAATTGAGGTTACGGTACTGTCGGAACTCCCGGTCGTGAGGTGGATGACTACTTGGTCACTGTTGGGTATATGTTGCGAATGAAACACGATTATTTTGAATTGTGGCGGTTATTCCCAAAATTTTATCTTTGAATATGGAACAGTGAATTGACTTGTGGCTGTTGAGCCTAAACGATATTTTTGTAAAGATTGTGAGATCTTAGAAAACTGATAAGGCTATTTATGAAATTTTTGTGATAAGTGAATGTAATATCTAACTTTTCTCCTGGAAAGCATGACGTTTTAATTTTTTCTAAGTAGAATAATTATTTTCTATCTTGTTCATTATAAAATTAAATGCACATTCCTGTAACCTTTGTAGTTGCAGATAGCAGGGATAGCTAGAGTTGGTCCACTACAGTTGTTGAGTCAATGACTCAGGCTCGCAGTCAATTGTCTTTTTGCTTAAATCTTTAATAATCATAACCTGAAATGCGAAGTTTTTGTTAAATATATATTCCAGTTTGAATGTATGGAAAAACGTATCCATGATATGTACAGCTTCTTTTGATTTTATGAATAGATAATTACAGTTTGACTGATACAATTATTCTTTGACTATGTTTATATCACATTAAGTTTTGGCCCTAGAGAGGGGGTATGGCAAACTTACTCTGGGGCTTTGTGGTATGTCTTGACTGATTCATTATTGTTTGCCCAGATTTGATTCCAAATATTAAATAAATATCTTTATCTGTAAGCTCAACGTTCTTTGGCCCAATTTAAACTGACTTTTGTCCCGAAAACAACATCGTCATCAAATTTCTTTACATCTTGCTCTTGAACCTTTTTGGTAACAATAGCTTCAATTAAAGTCCAAAAAGGTATTATCTTGAGTTTTGTTATTTGCTGGTCAGTGAAATTGACATTCTTTAGCAGTTTTACAGCAGCAAGAATGTTAGAGCGGTATTGTGGAGCGTAGTTCTCTTTGAGGCACGGATTATATTCTTCCTTTTTTGGAGATACCTTTTGAATATTTACTTTTATAGGATTCTCTTTCTTTAGCGTGTCTTCAAGGATCCTCTTTGCTCGTATTTTCTCCATTGCTGCAGTATATAAATTTATGTTTCAATTGAAGAAAACAAATACTATATTTTTGTCTAAACGAAACATGAAACAGATAAATTTATTTGTGCACTTTAAATGTGCTTTTAAATGCACAGATAAATTTATTTGTTCAGCCACAACACGTTACACGTTTTTTAAATAAGACGGATAAATTTATCTGTAGATTTTTTACATGCAGTTCACAATACAGATAAATTTATTTGTACTATTTAAATGCGTTTTCAAATGTACAGATAAATTTATCTGTTCAGTCACAACACTTTACACATTTTTTAAATAAGATAGATAAATTTATCTATGGACTATTTACATGCCGTTAACAATACAGATAAATTTATCTGTGTATTTAAAATATGCTTTTAAATGCACAGATAACTCTATCTATTCAGCCACAACACTTTACACGTTTTTTTTAAATAAAGCAGATAAATTTATCTATTCAAGCCACAACACTTTGCACGTTTTTTAAATGTGACAGATAAATTTATTTGTTCAGCCACACTAGTTTACACGTTTTTTAAATAAGACAGATAAATATCTGTTCAAAGTCATAACACTTTACACATTTTTTAAATAAGATAGATAAATTTATCTGTTCAGCCACATTACTTTACACATTTTTAAATAAGATAGATAAATTTATCTGTGCTCTTTGTACATTTTTTCAACTATACAGATAAATTTAACTGTACCCTTTCAACTTGCTTTTAACCCTGTAGATAAATTTATCTGTTCACTTTTTACATACTGTTAACGATACAGATAAATTTATTTGTGCACTTTAAATGTGCTTTCAAATGCATAGATAAATTTATCTGTTCTGTAACAATACTTTACACGTTCTTTAAACAAAATTGATAAATTTATTTGTGCACTTTAAACGTGCTTTCAAATGCACAGATAAATTTATCTGTTCAACCACAACACTTTACACGTTTTTGTTGAAAAGTATGTATAAAATTGATATGATTGAATAAGAAATCAAATAATTGCTATTTGTTTTGAAGAATAAATTGTTTTAGTGGTTAAGTATAGTGAGGAACTAGTAGAAAGGATTAATTATCATCGCGATTTTCATTAAATACATGTTTATCATTTGAATCGATGAAAAGTTATGATGAAATGAAGACGAAATCACAGATAAATTCGTTCTCATTGTAAAAGTGTACAAAATTGAAATATTGAAACTACGAAATCAGGAGAAACGATTAACTATCATCGCGTTTTTAATTGAATACGTGTTCACGACTTAATTGAATGAAAATTTATGAAGAAATGAAGAAGAAATCGCAGATAAATTCGTTCTCATTGAAAAAGTGAGCAAATGACAAATAAATTCGTTCTTATTGAAAAAGTGAAGAAAAATGAAATATGTAAACTGAAGAATCAGTAGAAAACCTAACCTTAATGACGCAATTTGATTGAGTCAATTTGATGTTTGAATAGAAACCTTAGCTTACGACGAATCAGATTCTGTTTTTTTGAATTGCAAATGAGTGGAGTTGAGTGCATTTTTTGCTTCGAATACGAAATAAGAGGGAATAGAACCGTGATGGATTGTGTAAGCTTAACATGCAGAACGTGGTTAGGGGCATTTTCGGGAGAACACGACTTTTTTAAAGCGGTTGGACCTTGCATGTTAAAATATTTACTTATGGGCCTAATGTTGGTTGCTGGTCTATTTATGGGATTCTGGCTGAAAAGCCCCTAAAAAATGAACATATATAATTTAAAATATTTAATATTAATACTACTATAATTATAAAAAATTCAAAACTTAAATGGAGTTGATTGTGCAAAATCGTACTCATGTTACTAATTGAATTTAGAAAGTACATTAAAAAAATAAAATTCGAATACACACACACACACATCATCACCACCAGTGTTAAATCTTCACTTATTAAATGTTTGTCCTAGGCAACCCAAGAGAGGGGCGAATTGGATTTTAAAATAATATTAACAATTTTAAAAACCTTTTGCAAAACCTTTTAATTTCACAAATCAAATATAGTCGTAAAATAGCAACAGTGAAATTAAAGAGTTAAGAAAGAGAAATTGAATAAGACACCAAAATTTATAGTGGTTTAGTTTTTTTCAAACCTACATCCACTCTTTAAGACTTCCTTTGAGAATTTGCACTATAATTGAATGTTTCACAGGCGCATTAAAAATCCTTTACAGCTTGAAAAAGTTTCTACAAACACTTCATGCTTTTCTAAACTCTCTTTAGCTCTTTTTTAAGAAGTTAGCTCGCTCTTTTAAAAGATTACACGGGTGACCCACCCTTTACAATAAATGATATTGAATCAAAAATTATACACAATCATTCCTTACAATGATTTGATAATAAATGTGCATGGGAGTGAGAGAATTTTAGACTGGAGAAGTAAATAAGTTGTTAATGCTCTAAGACAAGAATGTTGATTTTTAATGCATTCAATTGAACAGTAATCCAAAAGTTTGAAGCTCTGAAATTTATTCCTTTTATAGCCCATTGAAGTAAATGACCGTTGGTGGTTGGTAGAGGCAATTAATACTCTGAAAAGTTACCTTTTGAACTAGGCGCTATTTTTGAAATCCGTCGCAAGTGTCGACACAAAGCTCCTTGGTGTCGACACAAGTTAGTCTTGGCCTTGGTTCTCGAACAAAAGTGTCGACTCATTGCTTTGTTGGTGTCGACCAAACTTTTAGATTTTCTTCACTTATACTAAAGTGTCGACTCATGATACATATGGTGTCGACCCTTTCATCAATTTAGTTTTTCAGCTGGAACCTTAGTGTCAACTCATATTAGAGTTGGTGTCGACTGAAGACTTTATTATTTGCACAAGTGTCGACTCATGTCTTCGTTGGCGTCGACTTAGATGAGAGACTTTAGCTATAAGAAATTTGGTGTCGATACTGATCGTCTTTGGTGTCGACTTAGCCAAGCAACTTTGGCTACTGAAATTTCGGTGTCAACACTTCTTGCTTTTGTGTCGACCCAGCTGGTTGGACTTTGGCTACTAGAAAATCGGTGTCGACACTGATCATCTTTAGTGTCGACCCAGTCAGTCCGACTTTGGCTACTGAAATTTTGGTGTCGGTCTTTATTATCGTTGGTGTCAACCCAAACTCCGTATTTTCGAAGGGCGCCTTTGTGTCAACTCATCTGCTTGTTGGTGTCGACACATATGGGTTAGTATCCGGCGAATGACTTGAAGTCTTGGTGTCGACACACTTCAAGTTTCCCGGATGGTGTCTAGGTGTCAACTCATTTTGATTTTGGTGTCGGCACTTGAACTCGGAGTCCGGAGGATCACTTCGTGTCGACTCATGTGAGCACTGGTGTCGACACAAGTTGATTTCTGTCGAGGTGCTGGAGTGCTGACTCATGCGTGCATTGGTGTCGACTCATCATGCTCTTATGGCCTTGACTTGGTGTTGACTTAGGTTGTAACTGGTCTCAACTTAACTTGGATCCCGGTCCAATACAAGAGGTGTCGACGCAATCAGTTATTAGTGTCGACACAATCTGTTCTCCTGAAATGTATTAAAGCAAAACTATTAAAGGTGTTGACCCTAAACCATAATGGTGTTGATAGACTCGAGTTCTTCAAGTGTGCTTTGCCTGTAGGTGTCGACCCAAAGCCAATTGGTACCGATACTAAACGTTATGTTCAAGAACATAAAGTGTCAACCCATTTATCTCAATGTGTTAGCACACATGGTATAAGATGTCGACTCATTTTGCATGTAGTGTTGACACTACCTTTTTGAAAAACATGGAAATATATTATTTTTAAATCATTTAATTTAGAAATTACAAATTAATAAAATCATCAAAATCAATTAAAATGCCCTTGGGCTAACAATCTCCCCCTTTTTTTATGATGACAATATTTTCTAGAAAATATTTGAGAAGATTTTTTGACAAGAGTACTCCCCTTATCATTATGCCTTTAACAAGATATAAATTGAATCAAAATGGCATTCAACAGCACATGATACTCAACAATTTGGAATAATCAACATCAACAGTTTGTAACAAATGAAATGATATCCATACAATTGAGCAATCATCATACAACAGTTATGAGATAAAAACCATTCATAGCCATAAACTGTAATCCATACAACAGATTCAACATGAAATGTTTTTCAAGAAACAACCACAAACATACAAACATTCACATAAAATGTATTTCAAAACACTATATATTACAACTTCTTCTTCAAAAAGAGTTCTTAAAAAACTTCACTTCCTCTTCAAAAACTTCACTTCCTCACTTCACTCTATTTTCTTTTATTTTCTCCCCTTTTCTCATCTTCAAATGATGAGGCTTCAGAGATCATCGAATTGTTTCTTCTTCAGCTTCTTATCCTCTTGAATTTTCTTCATTTTCGCAACTCGTTCCTTCGCTGCCAATAACCTTTCTAACTCTTTTTGTTTGTTCTCAAGGGCTACAAAAGTGGCCTGGAGGGCCAAGTCGGCTTCTCATCGCAACATTGCTTCCTTCTTTGTCTTTGTTTCCTTGGGTTTGAACTGTTTCATCCATGCTTCTTTCAGCTAGGTAAGGTGCTCTTTGATCTTCTTGCGGTTTTCTTAGACTGCTATCACAACACCTTCATCGTACTTTTTCCTCACCTATTAGGGGATCTTAATGTTGGTCGAGATAATTTTGTCAATGCTAGAGGTCATGTTTTAACTCAGAATGTGGCCTGCCTTACAGGCTTACCTTACTTCCTTTCCAAGACCTTTTGATTTGCTGTTGAGTTTAACCAAACCCTCAACAATTATATCAACTCTGGCACTAAGGTCAAATATCTCAGCATCAACCTTCTTATGAATGGATGCCAAAGAGGTGGAAAGGAAGGAATGCATGCCTTGAATAAGGGAGGTGAGGTCAGCTAACTGATGAGATGAGGGTGCAACATACTAAGAGGATGAAGAGGTAACATGAGAAGGAGGGGGAGGTGGAGCAGAGAAGGATGGTGCACATGAAGAGGGGTCAAATCTAGGAGGAGAAGGAGGCACATAATGAGATAGAAAAAAAGGTGGATCAAGTCTATAAGATGGATCAAATGGAATGGGGGAAATAGGAGACCTGAGAGGAGGTGGAAGAGAGTTCTGGTTTGTTGAGGGAGTTGCAGAGGAGGGAGAGGTGAAACCTTCGTTCTTTCTCCAGACTCTATTTACTTCTACGATGTGCATATGTTTCAATGTTGTTTTGTTATACAAGGAGTGGTTCGAGAAAGGGATGCCTTTCTATTTTGTCAAATCTAAACCAAAGTGTTTGAACACCTTAGTAACATACATTCCATGGGGGAGAGAGGTATTAGATTTGGAGTGAGATTGTAGCATGTCAAAAATAAAAAGATAACCGAGATCGAGTTTGTAGTCTTCTAAGATGCACCACATGATGAAGATGTGCATGAATGTCACATATCCGAATTTCCCAAACTGGGGTAAGAAGACTAGGTTCACAAAATGATGTAAAAGCCTCATCTATGGATTTAGAGAGTTGGCCTCGAGGGGTTTGGTGGTGATAACAAGTTCAATTTTAAATTTTTATCTTACAGTCTCATGAAAAGAAAAGTTTTTAATGGTCCTGTTTTTCTTATGGCAGGGGGCCCGACGGCCACTATTTGGGAGACTTAGAATGGAGTTCAGGGTTTTGAAATTGAAGGAAATTTTAACATTGTTCACCCATGAAATGATTTTTGTGTCGGTGAGAGGGTCAAAGATTTTCATGTGGGCATAGAACAGCTTCATAAGAGTGCGGTAGTGTGACTCTTGAGTTTGCAGCAAGTTTGTCTACCCATGGGTCTCAAACCATTGGGCAAACTTCAAGTCCGCAGAATTGAAAAATGAGAAATTAATAGACTTACCAGGTAGGATTTTGCAATTGGCGAAGTGAAGATGATAGAGATTTTTGATAGCTGTGGATTGGAACTTCAATGGGGCGTCAAATCCCATCTCTTGGTTGAGTGTCGTCGTCTTCTTGTTCTTGTTCATCTTGGAATTAGAGCCTTCGTCGGCATCCTTTCGCTTGCTCCCCTTGCCCACGGTTCTCGGTGGCATGAAGGTTGTCGACCTTAGGGTTTGTGTCGCATAATAGGGAGGATGAAAGAGAGAGAGAGAGAGAGAGAGGAAGAGTCTTTTGAGAAAATGAACCGTTATGAGCACAAAATCAAGAAGGGATAAAATTGCCTATTTATACTCTATAAAATGTGTCGACATTTTCCTTGAAAGTGTCGACACATTTCATGTGTCTCAGAGGGTGTTTAAAAATGGTTTTTGTGTCGACACTGCTTTAGCATAGGATTGACACTTTCGGCTCGTTGTGTTGACACTTTTGAAAAGTGAGTTGACACCTTTCGCACAGAAAGCAGGATAACATATTGTGTCGACACTATATAGCTGGGGTCGACACTTTTCACAAATTATGTCGATACTATATAGCGTTTGTGTCACACATGTGTCGACACCTTTCATATAGCAAAGCATAGTATGAAAAGTATAAAAAAGTCATGGTTAGTATGTCATATAAACATCAATTTGGAGCACATAACATACCAAGTTCTCTTCTAATATAATAAAATCTTTCTTCATTTACAGATTTGGTGAAGGTATCATCAAGTTAGTGGTCTGTGCCTTCAAATTTAAGTTCTATATTTCCTTTTTGAGCCTGATCTCTTATAAAATGATGTCTAATTTTTATGTGCTTTGTTTTAGAGTGTTGAATTGGGTTCTTAGATATATTAATGGTACTAGTGTTGTCACACTTAATGGGAATGTGATCTAATCATATACAATAGTCCTCTAGTTATTGTTTCATCTAAAGAATTTTTGCAAAACAACTATAAGCTGCAATGTAGTCAGCCTCAGCTATAGATGAAGCTACTTAGTTCAGTTTCTTACTAAACTAGCATATAAGTGAGTGTCCTAGGAATTGACATGTTCCACTACTACTTTTTTTTATCTATCTTATATTCGGCAAAGTTTGCATCAGTATAGCTAAATAATTCAAAGGCTATCCCTCTAAGATAGAATAATTCTAGATTTTGTGTACCTAAAAGGTATCTAAAGATGTGCTTAACAATAGTTATATGAGATTTCTTAGGACTAACTTGAAATCTAGCACACATGCATACACTGAACATAATATCTAGCATATTAGTAGTTAAGTACAGTAGAGAACCAATCATACCTCGATATCTCTTTTCTTCTACTGCCTTACCATTTTCATCTTTGTCCAACTTTGTTGGAGGGCACATGGGAGTTCCCATGGATTTTGCATTGAGCATATCAAATCTCTTCAACAAGTCCTTGGTGTACTTGGACTGATTAATGAAAATTTCTTCTTGAGTTTGTTTGATTTGAAGTCTAAGAAAATAGTTGAGCTCACCCATCATGCTCATTTCAAATTCACCCTGTATAAACTTAGCGAAGTCCTTGCAAAGGTTATCATTAGTTGAGCCAAAGATAATGCTATCTACATAGATTTGCACAACTAATATATCTTTTTCCTTAGGCTTGATAAAAATAGTTGTACCAATTTTGCCCCTTGAAAATTCATTTTTAATCTAGAATTTGCTTAGCCTTTCATACCAAGCTCGTGGTGCGTGTTTCAAACCATAAAGAGCCTTGTTGAGTTTGAAAATATGATTTGGGAAGTTTGGGTTTTCAAAGCTAGGAGATTGTTTTACAAAGACTTTCTCAAAAATAAAACAATTTAGAAAGACACTTTTGACATCCATTTGATAATGTTTGAAGTTTTTAAAGCATGCAAAAGCAAGCAACATCCTAATGACTTTAAGCCTAACCACATATGTAAAAGTTTCATCAAAATTGATACCTTGGGCTACCAATCGAGCTTTATTCTTAAGAATTACTTCATTCTCATCCATTTTGTTTTTAAAATCCCATTTTGTACTAATAATAGAGTGATCCTTAAGTCTTAGAACTAAAGTTCAAACTTTATTTTTTTTAAATTGGTTTAGGACTTCTTACATAAGCAAGATCCAAAAATTATCATTTTCAGCTCACTTAAAATGTTTGGTTCAGTTTGGGAAAGAAATGCTAAATTACCACAAACATTATGTAGAGAGGACATGCCTTTATACCAAAAGTTGGGTCACCAATGATCAAATCTTTTAGGTGACCATGAGCATACCTCAATTCCTTTAAAAGATCTAAATTTCCTTAATTTGAAGGATCTACTGCATGTTGTCATGCAATTTGATGCTCATTGGTGTGATCCTCTTGATTTGGCTCTTCTTGATCTTTGATGAAGATATCTTCAACTCCTTTTTCAATGTCTGTAAGATTATCTTCACAAAGTTCCTTGGAAGAATCGAGGTCAGATTCATCAAACACAACATGTATAGGCTCTTCAACAACCAGGGTCCTTTTGTTAAAGACCTATAGGTTTTACTAGATATAGAATATCTTAAGAAAATACCCTCATCAAACTTTGCATCGAACTTGCCCAAAAGTTCTTTATTGTTATTTAAAACAAAACATTTGTATCTAAAAGCATGAAAGTAACTGATGTTGGGCTTTCTTCCATTCCATAGCTCATATAGAGTTTTCGTAAGTGAAGCTCGAATCATGGCTCTGTTCACAATATAACAAGCTATGTTAACAGTCTCGATTTAAAAGTATCTTAGTAGGTTGTTTTCACATAGTATGGTTCTAGCCATTTCTTTAAGGGTCCTATTCTCCCTCTCAACAACACCATTTTGTTGAGGGTCCTAGGAGCAGAGAAGTTATGGTTTATACCACTTTCATCATAAAACTTTTCAAAATTTTTGTTTTTAAATTTTTTACCATGATCACTTCTGATACTTGTGATTTGAAAATCTTTTTCATTTTGAATCCTCCGAGATAGTTTTGAAAATGCAACAAAGGTTTCATCCTTATGAGCTAGGAATAACACCTAAGTGTATCTCAAAAAATCATCAACCACAACAAATGCAAATCTCTTGCATCCTAGGCCAAGAGTCTTTGTTGGACAAAACCTGTCCATGTGCAACAGTTGTAATGGGGTAGAAGTTGAAATCACCATTTTTTATTGAAAAGAATTTCTAACTTGTTTATCTAGTTGACACACATTACAAATTTTATCTTTTTCAAACTTGAGTTGAGTCAAACCAACCACCAATTTCTTTTTCAAATGTTTTGAAATCAAATTTATATGAGTATGTCCAAGCCTTCTATGCCATAGCCAACTGCTACTGTAACACTCCGATCCGGACCCTAGTAGTAACCATCCAGATTGTAATAACCCGGTCCGGACCCTAGTTATAACAGCCCGGACTGTAACTACCCGTAGAGCGATCTAGCCCAACCCTTAAAATAAAATTGGTCAAAATCACTAATGTTTTCCAAGTAACTTTCCATAGCACAAAACATGAAACTTGTAGGGAACACCTTAAACTAAAATCTCACAAAAAATCATACCTATAGATCTTGAATTGATGCCCCAAAACTGTGGCCAACAGAGGCCCAATTTTTGTGTTTTTCTCTATAAAATGCTGAACAGTTTTTACTAAAATAAAATAAATGACCTTGTTGCCTTAGGATCTGACCTTAGTGTTAGACATTAAAGTTGTAGAAAATATTTTTATCTAATTGGTGTTGAAATTTCAAAAATTAAATCAACATCTAGGTACTTCAAAACATTGTCACAACTTTAAAGTTGGCAACTAAACATTTACCTAAATTGGGCTAAGTGTTCAAATGGTGTGTCACTTTGTGAAACTTGAATCTATGGACTTTATATGAACTTGGTGAATAATTGGTGTATAGAAATGATAATTTTGATAAAATGAACCCATGTCGATAGTTCAATCCCATGTCGCATAAGTCATGATTTATGCTTCGCATGCTCGTACTCTATGCTTTCGTAGATTGTACCATACCATACTTACATGTCATGTTAAAATTAATTGTACACGACAAGCATATCGCACATCATGAGCATTCTTACAATGCATCTTGGGTTATCAGAGTCCCTTTCGTATCTTTCCTTGGGAGTTGGGTTATATGAAAATCGTTCTTTCTGTGGTTTTGACGTAGGGCGTCCCTTGTTACCATATTTGAAAATAAAATGGGAGGTTTTTATTATAAAAAGGGGAAATTAGGCACCATAGGTTCGCCACTAGCTTTAATTAGACTTTGGGTTGATGCCTAACGAGCATCTTGGTCCTTAATGTGGGATTGATTGGCCCAGATAAGGATGGATAAAATAGGTTGGCCCGCTCCCACGCTATTGCCATTGAGTAAAATGGTTGAGGCATGTAGTTAAGGTGAGTGTTTAGCTTTCGCAACGAGGCGATGATAGGTTTGGTGATTAATTTCCCATCAAGTCTACTATGTAATTCCCGACGTGGAATTCATGATATTATTCTGGAAGTACGTTGGGTTGGGCAACTGCATTGCATTCATCTGCATCACGCACTCGCACAAATGTTCTTATATATGCTTGCCCTGTTGAGAATGGTAGATTGTCTGTCTCTTTGCCCTTAAAATTTGGATTGGATATTATATGATATTTATTGTAGGATATTTCATTCTGAGTTTGTTAGACAGTTTAAAAAATTTTCTTCTATGCTCCGGCTCATGGCATTCGTGCCATAGGTGAAGAAGAAGAACAGTTTGCTGATGGTATGTTCGCAGGAGAAAAATACTTCGAGGAGCGAAGAGAGTGGCAGGAGCCAGTTGACCCCAACGGTGCTGCTTGAAGATGTAGAATATTCTCTTTTTGATCTTTTGTTCAGTTTCCACGGACATATTGTAGCTTTTGTTGAATTTTCTGGATGACTGTAATCGTTAAGTATTTTGAACAAATTACCGTTAATGATGTAGTAATTATCATATGTAATTATGAATGTTTGGCTAGAATATCTCCCTTATTTATAGTTATGTATGTCTCGACGTGTTCGGAGGATGGGGCGTCACAGTTGGTATCGGAGCTTAAGTTTAGTGAACCTTCAGGCCTTGGAAAATGGGAGATTACGAGTTCTGTAGCGTAAAAACTCTGTAGAATGTCTGTACTATTAATTTATCACCTATAATTTTAACAACTTAAAATCTTTACCTTAGAATTTTCTCTATCTTTCTTCCCTTAGGATGGCATTCGACATAGAACCGGCTGGGGAACCGTGGACAGCATCGAAACCAGAGGACTTAGACCCCGAGGAAGAACCTGCTAAAGAGCAAGACCCGACAGATGTATTTTCGTTAGCATGGATGTTTTCGGATGAATGGACAGCTCAAGGAGAAGAGGAGGTCAAGGAAATAGGAGCAAATGGAGAACCTGATGTAGTAGGGGACGAGGTGGACTTCGGAGCAGACGAAGAGGAGGGACTTGAGGACGACGACGAGAACGAGGAGCGAGCCATCGTCTTCTTTTACAATCCACTAGAGGCGCCTCCACCAGAGCTAGATGATGATGAAGCAACGGAAGCATTCATCTACTAGAGTCGCCAGGATTACCGCAAGGATTATCGTATCGGAGAACGGGTGTATGCAAGAGTATTCCCCGAAAAGTGGTGGAAGTGAAAAAGCCCGAGTCTTTTCGAAGGTACGTGGGTCCACTAAGGGTATTGGAGAGATGTGATGAAACCACCTACCGTCTGAAGGTGCCACCGGGATTCAAAAGGCCACTAGAGGATTGGATAGATGCAAGGTGGATGCAGACGCATAAACCTAGAGACCAGAGAGGAATCATCAACCCACGCAACCCAGCAATCGATAGTTCGGAAACATATCTGGAGATACCAGTTGCCATAATTAACAGGACTCGCATGGGGCCAGAAGACCTTTGGCACGTGGAAGTGCAGTGGTGCTGCTATGATATCTACGAGGCGACATGGGAATGTGACTCAGTTATTCGTTACTTCTATCCGCATTTGTTTGTCTAGGCCTTAGCATGATAGGTGTTGTATTTTTCCTTCGTTGAATATTATGCTTGTGTTAGGTGAACTTTTGGAGAACTTTGTAATGGTTATATGTTTGAATAAAATGTAAGTGTTCTTTGTTAAATTCTTCATAAGCTACCTTGTAATCTCAAACTAAATTCCACCAGATTTCAACACTAAATGTCAACACTGAATCTAAATGGAAAATAACCCTAAATCTCAGTACTCTCTTAAGATAGCTGATAGACGATCAAACCACCGACAAGTTAACTAACTCCTAAGATGATAAATCCCTAGGACTAGCCTAAGTTTTGAGGAAACACCGTTAAAACCCCGTAACTTCACCCTTACGAGTTTCTCTTCCCAGACCCTTGTATCAACTTATATACTCAGTTAAAATTCTTTGCTTCTAATAGCACCGGACCTCAATAATGCTACCCAGTAACCTTCATAGGTAATCCTTCACCACCATTTATTTTCCTGACTTCAATACTATGTCCGACTGAAGCAATTTTGTGAACTCTTGAAATCCCAACTTGGGAAGTTGACTTTGATGCTTGAATTGAAGTACATTAGGTCGACGTAACTTTAAGATAAATATCTAGTTTGGCTACCCGTTGCTTAAACGTATCTTTTGCTAAGGTCTGATATTGTACGGATTGACCCCAAGAACCTCCTTTCTGTAATATTCATTAAGTGCTGATCTCTTTTCTTCAATGCACATAAGCTTCAATTGATCTCTCAAACTGAGTCAATAGTGATTGCTTTAAACTATGACCCCTTACCCTAATTCAACCTATCCTTGAACTATCTAGGAGTCCACCCTAAGATATTCTAACCCCAAATGCATTTCGTGCTCACACCATTTGAAAATTTTCAGCTAAGCGCTTACTTGTTCATCGCCTTATGATCACTTTCCGTGAGAATGTCCTTATTAAACCCCACGTATGTTTCTGCTCGTCAACTCTCAAAACCTTGCCTCGTAGATCTGTAGGTAATGATGATCGCCTGGATATCAAGTTATTAGGCTTTAACTCTTTCATGAAAGATTAGGACAATGCACGAGAACCTCTTAACACCTCTTCGGATCGCGGGGTAATCTTTCCTCAACATTACGACTTCAAGTACTGTCGACATCCACGTTTTGAAGACCGAGACCCCCGACTGCTGGAATGGTTAAGTAAGAATTTATTCAACTAACTATACCTTTTCTAGGGACCCACAAATCCAATAGTTCGGTAAGCAAAAGATTCATATTGACAGTAGAGCAGTGAAAAACAAGAAGCAACCTCGAGTTTAGGATAACCTCAGCATGCAAATAAAGAAAAAGTATCTGTATTCACGTCAGCTTTCCCCTAAAATGTTAGTATCCGAATACCTCCATCCCCACCTTTAATGAGGAAATTTTGACAACAATCGTGAGCATCGGGACTCGGATGGGGAATTAACCATCAAACCACAATGGATCACATGACTTGATATTTGCTTCAGACATACCTTTTATCACAATTCAATTGTCCTAGAGTGACTAACAACCGGAGAGAAATGATCCAGTCAATGGATGAGACATCCAAACCCTACATACCATCATGCGAAGGACAAACGATGGAAGCTAAGAGAAACGATACAGCACTTGGAAAGGTTGGAAAGCATTTGATTACAGACTTTATTGCCAGGATTTGTCAAGAACACGATAACATTCGGGTTATAATGAATTACCTTACTAAGGCCGCCCGCTTTCTATTGGTTAAACCTCACGACACTTCGGTAGCTACAAGCAAAAAATATATCCAAGAGACTTTACACCAACATAAGTCCTTTACCATACCTAACCAAGACCCACATCTCGCCTGAGCAATCTAAACACCTAGTTTTGAACCATCAAAAGTGTGTTAAGAGTATGCATAAGGGAAATTGAAGGAAAACTCTTATCTTAGGTCCAAACCCGCTTACAACAACAGCTCCCGAGCTAGCTTTTACAACCATATGAGGTTTTATGTGTAAACAATACTGCGAGATTATCAATATACGAAGTAGAAATAGAAAGTAATTGGTTGGTTGGAATAGATCTATGCTAGTCAATAAAGTGATACCCAAAATGCAATAATAGAAATTCATATAAAACCCAAAATAGTAGCCATGTGTTAACTAGCTATGGTGAAGAATGATAGAATCTTATTGAATAAGACTTTTCATATTAATAAGCAGATTGAGTGTCATGCTTTCACCTTATACGTTGAGCCAACTTTAGCAAACAGTTCAGTGACCCCGTTCCTTTTCTCTTTTTTTTTTTAAAGATGGCAGGACAAAGACAAAACCATGGGTGTTCAGCAAAAGTAGGTGAAACTGAAGAGGAAGTGGAAGTCCCGAGCCTAACACGAATTTTGCAAGATCTAACAGCTAACTTGGATCGATCGCAAAGGAAGGCACCCCAAGAAGGATCATGTTGCTTATTGGACCTAAGAGTACAAATTTTCCCAGTATCTGAGAAGAAGAATTTTTTCCGAACAACTGAGGTTTGAATTAAGGCCACAAAGCAACAACAACCAACAATAAGAGCTTGTTATAGGTGCAACCAGCCAGAATATAAGATGATGCACTGCCCGACAAGAATTGGAGAAGACAATCAGGGAGGACCACTACGGAATAACAAGAAGATCACACGCTCGGAACCTTACTCTCAAGGTGACCGAAGGGAACAACTAGGAAAAAGGACACCAAAATTAAAAATCTGTTATAAGTGTCGAACGCTTGGACATAAAAGATCTGAGTGCCCACAACGAACAGGATTAAACTACAACCACTGTCAACCAGAACAGATTTGCAAGGATCAAACAAATTTGTTGCAGCAAGGAACAAATGGTTTGAAAAAGGTGGTGCAACTAGACCAACCAGAGAGCGAAAAGTGGAGCGTTCGCCCTCCACAGGAGACAAACTCAACAATCTGCTTTAATTGTAATCATATCGGACATAGAAAGTTTGAATACCCACTACCAGGGGGTAGAAACTACATCGCTGAGCAAAAGGGAATGGGCAGTTCAGGAAGGATGATACAACTCAACCAACAAGAGAACCAATGGACAAGAGGCTCGCCTTCACAAGAGAAAAAAGAGTGTTCATTAATGATTGGAGGTATGGCCGAATCCGCAAATTGTAAGATATACGTTAGCTAAACTTGTTGCATTGTCTTGAGAAAGGATACTCTTGAAGGACAAAGGCTTTTAGGATAGCACTAGTCATATAACTCTTGCGCCACGGATATTCGATGTGACCTTTGAGAATCGTGTAGTTATCTATCTAAGATGTTAGAAAGATAAAACAACAATAGCTCAAAGTGATAGACGTATAAGCCCAACCATATCCATATCCTCAATAAAGAACGACTCAAATAAACAAGGACAACAACTTCGAAGAAAAGAGGTGCGAATAGCCATCCACAATCTTTCACATGAAATTTCGAGGATGAAATTTATTGAAGGGGGATAGATTGTAACACTTCGGTCCGAATCCTAGTAATAACCATCCAAATTGTAATAACCCAGTCCGGACCATAGTTATAGCATGCCGGACTGTAACTACCCGTAGAGCGATCTAGCCCAACCCCTAGTATTAGTGACGGATAGACAATGAGAACTTAGGTCGCTGCATGAATAGAATAAACCCTAATTAACCCGAAAACCCTAATTTGACCCGGAAGCCCTAAAAAGACCAAGTACTCAGAGGCAAAACCGTAATACTCAGAAAAATCACGGGATAGCTTAAATTAAGTAAATAACATAAAATATAAAATATAAAATAAAAAATTCTTATAATTAGAATAAAATAACCATTTTGCCCCTAGTACAGCAAAAAAAAATTCTAAAAATTAAAAATTTGACACATGGACACCCAAAATCAGATATTTATACACAATCAATTAATAAAAGACAAAATAACAACAAAAATAACAAAACTACCCTTGCATGGCCGGCTACCTAGGGAAATGTACCCCAAAAGCTACCTTTTGTCTTTTTAAGCTTAAAAATGAGAAACGATGTATTAATTAAGCATTATTTTGACCTAATACTTTTTAATAATATAATAATATAGGTCGACAAAAGTAAACAAATATTTATTTAAAATTTCTACACAATAAATAAGTCAAAAAGTCAATTCTTGTCAAACTAGTTTAATTTAGCTTAAAAGCCTATACTTATTTATCAAAATTGTGATAAATCAAGGGAAAACTAAATTAATTATAAATACATTAATATCATAGTTTTTAGTAGGTTTAGATACCAAAAAGATACATAAAATTAATATTTTATGCATTTCTTGTATAAAATGGTACCAAAATACAATTTAAACCCCATATTAATGCAAAATCAGCTTTTGTACTTCCCCAAACAGTCCTAGCTAAAATTCTACTGCCATGATCTGAAAATATATCTTTCAAATAGAGCATAGCCACCCCATGCACCCAATCAAATTTTAAAAAATTCAAAATAAAGCTTAAACACAATAATTATTTTCCACTATCATTTTTGCTATAAAAATAAGAGCCAAACCACCCCTTCTATTCTTCATTTTCGGCTGAGAAGTGTGAGGGAGAGAACCACCAAAATTTTCTAAGTCTTCTCAAGGGAAGAAGCAGAGAAGGAGAAAGAAGGAAGGAAGGAGAGGCTAGGAAGGTTCAAGGTGTAAGCACTAAAGTTAAGTCCCACTCTTTTTTAACCATTTGAGCATCAAATAAGGTAAGTAAATTCCTTAAAACCTTATGATATTCTCTCATAGAATAACCCTCAATCTATCTCTTTAATCAACCATAAGAAAAAGAAATAAAAAATAATCAAAAAGGCGTCGTAGGAGTAGTTTATGGACTATTTGTGTATGGACAAGCTTTGAATGTGCTTGCATATGTATATTTTTGAGTTTTATGGCTTAAATATGTTCTGGAGTTTTAGTTTATGTGAGTTTATGACATGCATGCAAAGAAAATACATCAAGAATGGACACCACATCAGCTAAGCTATCAAAACCCTAAGTAACCTAATTTTCTGGGATTACTTACTTTCTGCCACGAACTTTAAAACATTATAACTGATTGTAGAAAAATTAACTAAACATGATTTTTATGTCCAGAACTATCTGTTTGAGTTATCTTTCATACAAAATTGGTTTGAAGTGATTTCGTTGGGTAGAACTTCAGATATACCATTTTTGTCAAAGAGTGTCAGATTTTGACCACTCTGAGTTGTAGACCCAAAAACCATAAGTTAGAGTGAGAACCGAGCTTGGGTTAAAACATACAACTTGTAGAGAACATATTTATCTTACGGACCCCAAAAAATGAGCCAGCAATATAAAGTCTTGATAGGTCAAAATCCTTTCCAACGTCACCGTTGAGATTTATTGACTGACAGAGCCTTCTGTCACACATTTTTGTGAGACCAAAACCTAAGTTTTTAGAAGCCAAATCCAAAAGTGGTAAACTTGAAAAATGTAGCTGACATATTAAACTAGGTACTGAGCAAACATCAATCCGAAATACCCTTGGATGATACCCCAAAGATTTTGAGCATTCTCTGTTAAAAACACATTTTGCAAACTCTTTTTAGGCTGACTGAACCATTTTTATAAATTGATCAAAATCACTAACTTTTTCCAAACAACATGCCATAGCCCAAAACATGAAACTTGTAGGGTACACATTAAAGGAAAACCTCACCAAACATCAGACCTATATCCCTTGAATGGATGCCCCAAAACCGTGGCCAATAGAGGCCCAATTTCTGTGTTTTTCTCTATAAAATGCTGAACGATTTTCACTAAAATAAAATAAAAGACCTTGTTGCCTTAGGATATGACCTTAGTGTTAAAAATTAAAGTTGTAGAAAATATTTTATCTAATTGGTGTTCAAAGTTTAGAAATTAAATCTATGTCTAGGTTCTTCAAAACACTATTGCAACTTTAATGTTGGTAACTAAACATTTACCTAAATTTGGCTAAGTGTACGAATGGTGTGTCACTTTTTGAAACTTGAATCTATGGACTTTATATGAACTTGGTGAATAATTGGTGTATGAAAATGATAATTTTGATAAAATGAATCCATGTCGATAGTTCGATCCTATGTCGCATAAGTCATGGTTTATGCTTCGCATGCTTGTACTCTATGCTTTCGTAGATTGTACCATACCATACTTACATGTCATGTTAAAATTAATTGTACACGAGAAGCATATCGCACATCATGAGCATTCTTACATTGCATCTTGGGTTATCGGAGTCCCTTTTGTATCTTTCATTGGCAGTTGGGTTATATGAAAATCGTTCTTTCTGTGGGTTTGATCTAGGGCGTCCCTGGTTGCCATATTTGAAAATGAAATGGGAGGTTTTTATTATAAAAAGGGGAAATTAGGCACCATGGGTTCGTCACTAGCTTTAATTAGACTTTGGGTTTGCGCCTAACGAGCATCTTGGTTCTTGAGGTGGGATCGATTGGCCCGAATGAGGATGGACAAAACTGGTTGGCCCGCCCCCATGCCGTTGGCATTGAGTAAAACGGCTGAGGCATGTAGCCAAGGCGAGCATTTACCTTTCGCAACGAGGCGAGGATAGGTTCAGTGATCAAATTCCTATCAAGTCTACTCTGTAATTCCCAGCGTGGAATTCATAATATTGTTTTGGAGGTACATTAGGTTGGGCAACTGCATTGCATTCATCTGTATCACGCACTCACACAAATGTTCTTATATATGCTTGCCCTGTTGAGAATGGTAGATTGTCTGTCTCTTTGCCCTTATTTGTTGTGAGTTTGTTAGACGATTTAAAAAATTTGCTTTTAGGCTTCGGCTCATGGCATTTGTGCCACAGGTGAAGAAGAATAACAGTTTGCCGAGAGTATGTTCGCAGTAGAAAAAGACTTCGAGGAGCGAAGAGAGTGGCAGGAGCCAATTAACCCCAACAGTGCCGCTTGAAGACGTAGATTATTCTCTTTTTGATCTTTTGTTCAGTTTCCACGGATATATTATAGCTTTTGTTGAATTTTCTGGATGACTGTAATCGTTAAGTATTTTGAACAAATTTTAAACCGTTAATGATGTAGTAATTATCATATGTAATTATGAATATTCGGCTAGAATATCTCCCTTATTTATAGTTACGTATGTCTCGACGTGCCCAGAGGACGGGGCGTCACAGTTATCACTCAAGGCAGCCAAACATTTTGTCATTTTTAGACAGGTTATTAAGATTGATAGTGTAAACATTTTCATGTCTATGACCTTCAAAAATAAATTTGTTGTCGGTTGTACTTTCAGTGATACACTTAGAATGGCCAAAGACAACTTTGTGGCCATTGTCACAAAGCTAACTTATGTTTAAAAGATTATGCTTCAAACCATCAACAAGCAAAATATTTTCAATAGAAGGGGAATGAGTTTTACCAATACTACTAATTCCTATGATTTTGCCCTAGCTAATGTCTCCAAATGTCACACATCCATTATATTTGGACTTGAGAGAGGTAAGCACTGACTTGTCATCTATCATGTGTCTTGAACAGGCACTATAGAGATACAACATCTCTTCCTTGAAGGAGGACTTGAGATACACCTGCAAGCAAAATCAAGTTTTAACTTTTGGTACCCAAATTTTATTGGGTCAATTGGAGTTAGTTCCACGTGGGTGTGTTCCTTTTGGAACCTTAAACCTTTTGGTCATAGCACCATGAATTTTTTCGTGTGGATAGTGTGTGACTATGTGTCTATGTTCATAGTAATGAAAACAAGTAGCATGGGAATGATTAGATGAAACTTTAACAAAAATATTACTTAAAATTTTTTGTTTTATCTTTGGTTGGTAACCTATGCTAGCTTTGTCAAAAACACAATTCTGCATGGCAAGAAGTATGTGAAGGTTCTCTTTTTCAAGTGTAAACTTATGAACAATTTTAGTAAGGTCTTTTACTTTTTTTTAAAGTTATATTTTCATTTTTCATAGTAGTTACCTGGTTTGACAAAATTTGTTTTTCTTCTTTTTAAAGATTCTACTTCAATTGAAAGTGTGAAACCCATTTTCTTAAGATTGACATTATTAGCACCCATTTTTCTTAGCTCATCATGCATATCTTCAAAAGCAAGTTGAAGTTCTTTTAAAGAAAACGAGTCATCAGTTACCTCATTGTCTTCTTTAGCCATGAGGTATAGATTTGCAACTTCATTCTCTTTTTTTTCATCTTCAGAGTTGCTGTCATCACTTTCTCTTCATGCAGCCAACATTGCTTTCTTAAATCCCTTTTCGTTGTGTTTTTTGAGTTGGGGCAGCCAGCCTTCACATAGCCAGGCCTTTTGCTTTCAAAGCAAATGATCTCATCCTTTTGTGGCTGGTGTCACCTTTTAAGTTGCTGGTTTTACCTTTGTGCCCATCTCTCTTGAAGAATTTTCTTCCTCGTTTCTTGTTTCTTAGAAACCTTTTGAACTTTCTTGTGATGAGGGCAATGTCTTCATTCACATCACTTGAAGATTCTTCTTTAGATTCTTTCTCTGGGATGGAAGACTTGAAAGTTAATCCTTTTTTCTTCTTGTTTTCTTCTTCATCATCTATCTTGAGGTTCATCTCGTGAGTCATGAGTAACCCAAGCAGCTTCTCTAAGGTGAGAGTGGTGAGATCCTTGGCCTCTTGGATGTCTGTCACTTTGGCTTCCCAACTCTTAGGCATGCACTTGGGAAACTTTCTAACTATTTTTGCATTTGTATACACTTTGTCAAGAGATTTTAATCCATTAATAATGTCAGTGAATCTAGTAAATATTTCAGATATAGATTCATCATGTTTTATCTTGCAAAGCTCATAATTTTGGATAAGCAAGCTAATCTTAAATTTGTTGACTTGATTGGTTTCCTCATGAATAACCTCAAGTCAATCTCATATTTCCTTGGCAGTGTCATAGGTAGAGATTCTATTGAACTCATTGGGGGTCAAGAGAGCAATAGAGAAGGATTATAGTGTCGCACCCTCTCTCCAAGGAGCGAAAACCAAAACTTAGAGCGGTTAAATGGTATCTATGCAGGTACTGACATTAGTATGAATTTTCAATTCTTGGGAACTTTATTCTTGTTAGTCGAATCATTCAAACTTCAATTTCCTTTTAGATCAATTAAACCACAGGTTTCGCAATTAGGGAGAAGTCCCAAATAAATCTTTGGTAATAACCAGCCAATCCCTAAAAAGTTATGTATCTCTGTTTATACTGATTGGTCTTGCCTAATTAACTACATCTTCACCTTTCATTAAGTCCATTGAATTTCACCCCCAAACATAACATGACTTAGAAACATAACTTGATCCAACCAGCGCTCACCTCCATTAAACTTTGCATACAATTTGCGATCCCCTTAGATTTACAAAGAACTTCCCAAATGTTCCATTTGTTTCTCTTAAAAAATATACTAGAATGTTATTTGATTACAAATTTATCCAAAAAACTCCTAAACACTTGATTTGTCAAATCTATAGACACCACATGGGTATTAGTCAACTGAAATGGCATCATGACAATCTCGTAGTGTTCATATTGATTCTTAAAGGCATCCTAGATATACCTGATTTCTTTACTTGAAATTGATGGTACCTTGACCTTAGGTTAATCTTCAAGAATACTTTAGTTCCTTACAGCTGATTGAGTAAGACATTTATCCTACACCAAGGATACTTATTTTTAATGGTGGTTCTGCTTGGCTAACGATAATCAAAAGTGCATTCTTAGAGTTTCATCATTCTTTCTCATAAACAACACTGGTGCATCCCAAAGTGAAACACTTGTCCAGCTACTCTTCCGATGCTTCCTTCAATTCTTTGCAACTTAGCAAGTGATACTCTATAAGGTGAAAATGATACATGTGTCGTGCCTGGACGTGGGTCAGATGTAAGCTTAACTTTTTGATCTAGGATATTCTGGTCAGTCTTCTAGAAATACATTTTACAAATGACTAGCATCTCCCAAAAGGTCTCACCCTCTTCAACTCTATGTCAACTATATGTGCCAATAAATTCATGATAACTCCTTTTCGTAACATTGCCTACGTAAGGATGAAAATCCTTTACCTATCTTTCTAGAATGCCCATTTTTAATCTTTCTGATTATTTAAAGATTGCTTCATTCTCAAAATAGTTCTAATAACGCATAATACGATAATATCCAAACTATCCCAAACATTAGGTTAAAACCTATCATACCCAAGGGTATCAACTAGCACGCCTCTATCTCCTAATTTTAACAAACAGCTTCCATTCACACTTTTCTCTAACACTTTCTTTCTTATTGCTTATTATCACGCAAACGAGATGTTCCATCGTTATAGCATCCATTGATGTTATAAAAGGTAAGATATATGAACGAATATGTCGGTCCTGAATCTAATGGAACGTAGGCACCTAAAAATTGTAAGAGTACTTGTCAGCATGTTCGGTGTAGTTCGCTTATCTTGTTTTGTCATGGTTGACACTTGCCCTAGAATCCTTGGTTTTTCCACTAGTCCTTTCCTTTATTCTGTATGTCTCAAGTTAGTCCACTATCCCCTGCCCTTCGGCTTCTATTAGACAATAGAGCTGGTATCCTTGAATGTACACACTGTAAGGCCATGTGTTTCGGTTCACCACAGCAATACCAGAACTTTCTACTGACTTTCAAGCAATCCTTTCTAAAAAATCCAGTGGCCCCACACCTAAAACAAGCATGTACTTTTGTGCCCTTTACATGCCCGGATGCTCCCCTACTTGATTGATTTATGTTGAATCCAGACTTCTTAACTGTCGAGATATTTTCAAACTTGCGTCTTTTGAATCCTTTTTGTCTTTTGTTGCCCTCCTTATTAGGCCTCTTTGTCCTAATAAAATTTACAGAGTTTTTCAGCACAAGGATCAATAGTCTTGTCCCTTTAGCTTGCATCATCATCTATCTTTCATTTTGCTTTATTATTCTTTTGATGGCTTCCAACATCCTAGTAACTGGGTCAGGTTGGGTTATTAGTTCAGGTTGCACTTGTTCTATTCGTGAAGATATTTTCCATTTGTTTTTCTTTAGGTTGTTCTGGAGCAAATAACACTGTCCAAGTTCTTCATACTTCACCCTATTGTTACAAGGGTATGGATTAAAATTCTAACTTAAAGTCTTATAGAAAGAGATAGGCAGCCGAAGAAGAAAAATTCTATAACAAGGATTATCTCCCCAATTTGACAACATATTTAGATTTCCAATTAGGAACCCGCACTTGCAGAACGTGCTTTCCAAATGGATTTCAAAGTCAGTCGATTAGATGTTCGAAGACAAGGGTATGATATCCAAGACCTACACTATACAACAGATCGTGAGATGACGCACTTATCCTACGGTGCACCACATACCATACTCTGACAAGTCTACATAATCTAAAACCTAGGGATCTGATATCAAATTATCACACCCTCTCTCTAAGGAGTGAAAACCAAAACTTAGAGCGGTCAAAAAGTATCTACACCAGTCAAACTAGATTTATTTACTTGTAAATACAAAAGTATTATACATTTTAGGAATACACTATCCCAAACACTCAAACTTGATTACACAAAAATTTCATATTCCTTAACCTTGTAACAAAACAACCTCTGACTGATGATTGTAATGGACCAACTTCTAGCCACTTCTACTATCTGCAACCACAAATGTTGTAGGAGAGTGCATTTAGTATTATAACGAATTAGATGAAAACAAAAATACTCAGTTAAGAATATCAAAACCACTTCTTCAATTTTTTAGCAATCGATATAAGAATACTACATTCCGTTTAGCATATTAATATCATAAGATATAACTAATTTTTCTTGTTTCGCAATGGAATATTCAAGGTTTACCGCCAAACTATGTTATTACTTTTCATATTAAGGCTTAATAGCCACAATTTTTACCATTTCTCATAAAGAGTTTAGTATCCACAAACACTTGTACTAAACAGGACAGTATAATTAAAGTTGTCATAGTTGAATCATTCTCGGCGTACAATTCCATCCCATAATTCATTAGGCTTAACAAAAACCCTTTTTAGGCGATAGGGCACCACACAATGCCTTGATAGGCTAACACACACCGTTTTAAGGCACCAAACTAACCCACACCCTTGTAGGCGATAGGGCACCGCACAATGCCTCGATAGGCAAACACACACCCCTTTTCGGTGATAGGGCATCACACATAGACTCACACAAAATGGATACAAGCTCACACAGAGCGGATACAAACTTACACTAAGCGAATACAAGCTCACACAGAGCGAACATTTCATAGTGACTACTCTCACACAGAGCAAATATTTAATACCAAAGTATATTATTAACATCGCTCTACTTTCATACATATATCTTCTCCAACAATGTAAATAGCACACTTGAATTTAACAATGTCTTCAAAACACAGAGTCTCATGCTAGCATTTAACAATAACTTATGATTCAAAAATATGATCATGAAAAATATTTTAGAGTTCTTTTAAAGATATGGATAGCATTTTTAATGCTTCATGGTCTTTGAATAAAAAAATCGTCTCATCACAAGTTCACATGCTTCAAAATATGGATATAAAGCAAATTTAAAGCATAATTCATGCACCTTGATTCAAAATAATACTAAGCACTCATGTTATTTTAAGCGTAACACGACTATTTCTTTTTTTAATGATCCAAGATTAAACCTCCGGTGACAAGGCCTCAATGTCGAATATCATCCTAATCATAACCGAAGATAAATTTCTAGACATGAGTTCTATGTTGATGTTCTTCTAACCTTATATATGCACATAGCTTAACAATCTATGGCTCAACGGACATGAATTGATTATCCAAAAGGTTCAAGCGAGAGGGTTATAGGGAGAGAGAGATCGGGAGATAAATGAGAAACCAATAGTGGGTTGGCCGACGGTGGCGGCGGCGGCACCGTGTCGGTGTGGTGAGGGCCGGTGGTGGCATGGTGGGTGGCAGGGTGGTCTGGTGGGGGAGGGTGCTGCGACTGTGGTGTAAGGGGTGGCGCGACTTGAGGTAGCCCTCTGCCTCTCTTCTTTCCCCCTTCATATTCCTTCCTCAGTTCTTCAATAGCTTCGTCCCCTTAAATCTTCTTCTTTAATTGCTAATCTCTTTAGAGGCTAATTTTATGCAGATGGGTAAGTAAGCTTTGGTTTTTATAAGAGTTTTGGGTGGCCAGGTGGCCTTGTATGAAGGATAAATATATAATGGCATGCATGCATGGTAAGGCACATGGTAGTTTTCAGTGTATATTCTACCGCGTAATTTTTTTGATGTAAAAATTTAGTTTTAGAAAAAGTTTAAAAATTCGGTATATACTTTTAATGCTATTTTATGAATTATCGTAGGGGTAGAATTATCACGAAAATCTTCAAAATACGTAATATAGTTTTGTTTTAAGATTTTTAATTATCGATAATTTATACGATGTAAGATTGAGTCTCTCTTTTAAAATTAACTATAAGGTTTTATCAGGAGTTCTGTTTCAAGTTTCTCTACAAATTAATTATTAGTTATTTATTTCTATACTTAGCTGTCGAATTCTATACTATTAGAGTAAACCGTTTTCAGATTGTTAACCGATTGGGTCGGTTTTTCTAAAAGCAAAAACGATTCGAAATGTATTTTTATTTCTATTGATTTATAAGGTTTGGGTTATTACACAGCATTGACATTCTTTTGTATTTCTCTAATGTCAACCTCAGTCTATTCATTTTTAGCCTTAGGGATAGTTACCTCTTCAACCATTTTGGTAGGCCTCCTAGGGCCATTTATGATGACCCTCCATAGGTCATAGTCATTAACCTGGATGTAAATTCTCATCCTGGCTTTTCAATAGTTGTAATTTTCTCTATTGAGTAAGGGAGGTCTATTTGTGGACTGATCTTTAGGTTGAACTAGTTCAATACTAGTTGTCATGGATCCTCTTAGATTGTTAAGTCACTAAGCAAGAGACCAAGCTCTGACACCAATTGTTAGTGTTAGGGTTATATACTAAAAATCATGATTTTAGATTTTAGTATATAATTTTATTTCTTAATAAAATTAGTATTTCTATTTTTTATGAGAATCTTAATGAGTAATGTTTGCATTTTATTACTTATTTGATGTCGTGTATGAATGTCTTTTATTCTACATAGTATTTAATCTGGTGTGTAGAGTTCGGCTTGCACACGGAAGATCAGATTAAAGGTTCTTGTGGAATATAAGTTTTTGGTTCATAGTTTAGATAGAATTGGACAAACCATCGATTCGACTGTAACACAGAATTTTAGTAAACCTGTCTTGGTTATGGGGAACAGCTAATAACGTCGTCTATTGTTCCGACTCGCTGTACTAGTACATTTAATGTGTATTGAACAGTACTAAGTTGGGATAATTAATTTTATATTGATTTTGTAAATTAATTTACACCCTATGGGTATTATGAGTGCTTATACTCTTAATCCCGAAATAATTACTATTTGCGTATATTTAATATTCATTGTTTTGATTCATTAGAGGGTGTGATCTTGAATGGGTCTATAATTCTGGTGAGTTGGATAACGGTATTAAGTATATGGTGATATTAATTATTGATGAAATTCACGTCCAGAATAATCGGGATTGATGGCACCCCCTTAAGGAAGTTTATAAGTTTTGACCGAGCCAAACCTTGTAGGTAATTTTAATTATCCAGCAGTCAAATAAGTTAAGCGAAAAGTCTAAATGAATTTATTTAAGAAGCCGATTAAATATAATTATCAGTAATTTAATTTAATCGGTGGGTATCGAGTATCTTAATGTGGAGAGAATAAATAAGTATTTAATAATAGAAGCTCGAATATTCGATTTTGAGAATATGACTGGGAGTGCAATTATAATTTTTTAGTAGAATGAATTATAATTAATGTTTTTATGAAATTGCTTCTGGATTGAGGTGGGTTTTCATAATTATATTGGGAGTCCAAGTTATATTTACTCCACAAGTCCCTATTGCAACCTATTTATATGCTGTTATAAAATCTGACACCATAATTTATATTATTCAGTCAGTGATTATGTGACTAGGGTTTCCACGTTTTCTAAAAATTTTATGCCTAATCAAGATGGTTTTGAAGAACACGATAGATTAAAACTCACACTTTATTCGTGTTTAGTATTTGAGAATATAGTAGAAGGCTTGTATCGGAGATTTAACTAGAAATCAAAAACCGCGGCAGATCGTTGACTGAAAATTATTGCAGCAACTGAAATTATCTAACCAGATTTGAAAAGTACAATTCTAAAACTAACTTTGGAAGTATTATTAGACTTTATTTAGATTATTCGATATTAAAAGTTTTAATCTGGAGCCTGTTTTGGCGTTTGCCTGTTTGAATATTTTTTGACTAAAATCATATACATAATTTTAGAATTTTGACAGTTTGCCCTAATAATTGGTATCAGAGACGTAATTGATTATGTATGATTTTATCATGGGTTTGGGTAGATTTAGATTGTGCTAACTCGATTTTGCAGACAATCTAATCTCAGCTTTTAATGGTCATTGTTTATTTTGCATGTTTAATTGAATAGTTTGAATGATGATTATAAAATTTATTTTTTTTAACCACGATGGTTAATCGTGGTAGATTGATTGTAAACATTTCGAAAGTATAGAATCAATGTAAAAATAATTATTTTTTAATTTTATTTTTCTTTATATATAAACATAAAAAAAAATAATAATAATAAAAAGAACAAACCGGCGGTGCAAATCAAAGCCAATCAGTTATTAGCAAAACCGCAGCAGAGAATTATCAAGCCAAACAGTGGTTTTGGCACGTTGAAACCATGATGATAAATTCAAAAACCTTGGGAGAAATAATGGGAATACGCCACCTGGATTCCATTATTTGGAATTTGTGCTTTTCTAATTTGTTTTCAAGTAATTCAAGAATCCTAAGTGAATGGAATTACAAGCAAGCAGGTTATTTATCATGCAAAGTGAAAGTCACGTGGGTTATTGTCCACGACTTCATGATTCCGTGGAAACATAATAAAGCCACAGTGAAGAACAAGTTTCACGGGCCACGTGGAATCATTATTAGAATTGGAATGCACTTGTATATTATTATTGAAGTTAAACCGTGAAGCATGAAAAACAAAGCCGCGGCGAGGTGCGGTAGAGCAGCAGTGGTACATGATCAGCCGGTTGTGGCAGTAGTATTTTACTGGAATTGTGATTTGCAGAAGTTGGGTTGTATAAAATTTTTTATTGGCTACAAAATTTTGACAGAATTAGAAGATTAAAATTTTAATTCTAACAGAATTGTAGATTTTTTTGGATGAATAGAAGCTCTTTGATTAAAAAGTTTTAGATAGACCATAAAAGCCAGAATTTAATGCATTTATTTATTTATTTAAATGTGTAAATACTTTTAATGCGATTTATTTATTATGTTCTATTTTAATTAATTCTGGTTAATTCGAAATTTATTTTTTTTTGTAACCAAAAAACAAAATACAATTTTCTTTATTTAAAATTATTTTTTTAAAAAATAAAATTTTGGAGTTTTATTTTGTTACATAAAAACACGTTTAAAATGATTTTTTTAAAAAAATCTGATATCTTGAAAAAACGTGACAGTTAATTTCACATTTTTTTAAATTAATTAAAATGAGTTTAATTTTAATAAATTATTTTTTTCGAAATATGTGTAACAGAAAAATAAAATAAAATTCTTGGTTTTTACTTAAATTTTTTAAAAATATATAGAATTTGAGAATTTTATTTGTTACATATAAAAATACGTAAAGATGCTTTAAAAATCAAAATCTTTTGCAACGTGTGATTTTTAAAAATTACAAATTTATTTTATTTAAATATATTTTATAACCCTAAAAAATATTTTAAAAACTAAGTGGGTGAGAGAATTTATATACAGATAAATTTCGCGATCTCCATCACTAGTTCGTAGGTGATGTAATTAATTTTGCGTGTTGGTATTAGGGCCTTCCTCCCCATCGGACAGAATTAATTACTGGATCACTGGTACGAACCTCCTTTAAGAATAATTCTGGGTAGTTGTTAGCGTGAATCACTTCTCTATCTAAATGATTCATTGCGAAGCGATTGATTTGGGATTAGATGATGATTTATACTTAGCTGTAAATAATAGTATCATCTCCATCTGAGTCACTACTATTATTTCTAGGACCGAAACTATGCATGCTATTTAATTTTACTTGACAAGGTCTATTGCCTAAATAGTAAAATTAATAAGAATTGGCCTGTCTGGACAAATGATGAATAGTAAACGTCATTCCCATCGAGACATGCTATTTACGGTATACCAGGTTGTTGGCAAGTTTTTTTAAAATGGTAAAGAAAACCAATTTTAAAATAAAATTCAAAGTATTTAAGACAAAAGCGGAGAAGTGCATAGAAAAATGTATCAAGACACTTCGATATGATTGTGGTGATGAGTACCTCTTTGGAAAATTTAAGGATTACTTATCAGAGTAGGGGATTATATCCCAGTTGACTACAACAGACACTCCACAGCAGAATGGTGTAGCAGAAAGAAGGAATAGGACTCTTATGGAGATGATGAGGTCTATGATGAGTTATTCGGATTTACCTGATTCGTTTTGGAGATTTGCATTAGAGATAGTATCTTATATTCTGAACTTGGTACCTTCTGCTTCCACAGAATTGTGGACTAAGCGGAAGCCTACTCTGAGACATTTTCGGATTTGGTGGTGTCCAGCACACGTGCTGAAAGGAAACACGGATAAGTTAAAACCAAGAACGAAAGTCTGTTTCTTTGTTGGATATCCCGGGGGAATGAAGGGTAGTTTATTTTATAATCCTAAAAATCAGAAGGTAATGGTCAATGCCAATGCCCAGTTATTGGAAGAGGATTATGTAATGGACCAAAAGCCCAAGAGTATAAATGTTTTGGAAGAGCTAAGAGAAAATACCAGCAGTACAGTTGAAGCACCACAGGAAAGTGTTATTGATATCCCATTGCCTCGTCATAGTGGGAGGATTATCAAGATATGTGCGGATCTTGAATCAGATTAGGGTGCTCCTATTAACATGTCGGTTTCACAACCAGAGAAGAATGTGGGTAATGGTGCACAAGGTTCAGAATCAGCAGAGCGTGTCATTGTTAGTACACAGACGCAGATAGTGCCTCATCGTAGTGGGAGGGTTATTCGTCAACTCGATCGGTATATATTCTTGGGAGACTCTTCTGACAGGATTCCAAAAGAACTAGATACTAAACCTTGTAACTACAACGAAGCGCTCTAAGATAAAGATGCAAAATTATGGTAAAGGGCTATGAATTTAGAGATGAAGTCTATGTACTTTAATCAGGTCTAAAAACTTGTAGAACCACACAAAGGGACAAAACCTATCGGATACAAGTGGATCTATAAGAGAAAGAGAGGAGTAGATGGGGAGGTAGAAACTTTCAAAGCTAAGCTTGTTGCAAAAGGGTTTACTCAGAAAGAAGGAATTGATTATGAGGAGACCTTTTCGTCGGTAGCCATGTTTAAATCTATCCAGATTCTCTTATCCATTGGAGCTCATTTCGATTACAAAATTTGGCAAATGGGCGTCAAGATAGCTTTTCTTAACGAAAGTTTTGACGAGCGTATCTGTATGGTACAACCAGATAATGTCATAGCAAAGGGTCAAGAGCACATGTTGTGCAAACTTAAGAGATCCATTTATGGATTTAAACATGCATCTAGGTCTTGGAACACTCGGTTTGATCAAGCCATTAAATCTTATAATTTTGATCAAAGTCCTAACGAGTCCTGTATGTACAAGAAACGTGTTGGAAGCCTGGTGGTGTTTCTAGTACTTTACGAGGATGATACGTGACGCTCCGTCCTCCGGGCACATCAGGACATACATAAGTATAGATAAGGGGAATATTCTGTTGAAAATTTTGAATTCAATTGGCTATTATTCAAGAATTAATTTCTAAATTCAATTGACAATTTAATTGGCCATTCAATTGGCAATTGAATTCCAGAATCAATACCATTCAATTAGTAATTGATTTCCCTATTCAATTCTTTTGTAACCCTTCATGAGAGATGTTCTATATAAGAACTTCTCTAGTATTCTACAGATGATGGTGAAGAGGTGAGTGAAAAATAGAATATAAGAAGGAGATTACAAGTTGTGAAAAAGTGAAAGACAAACGAGGTACGTTTGAGTAGCCGATCTTTGGAGGTCTTCCAACGTTTGGGTTAACCGTTTTATCCTGGGAGAGTGACGCCGATGGAAAAACCTACAACACACTTGGTAGGGGGTGAATCATTCTTAAGAAAACTGCATTTATAGGATTCGGTTTGCATATTCTTTTCATATTATTTTCTATATTTTTTTTTCTGTAAATTCAGTTTATTGTTATTGTTGAAAGTTAATAAACATGTATTTTCTGGACCACTTAGCATATCCTGTGTATATTGTATTTCTCCAACATATTCTAACAATTCATTCATATTTACATATCATAAATATTACATCATTGAGAGTTTTAAACTATTCATAAGTACATAGTGATTACAGTTTCACCAGAGAATTTAACAAAAATCACAATACGCTCGTAAAAGCTGAATAAAAGAACAACAAAAAAGGGATGAAATTTAAATTCTTCAAACTGCGTTGTAGGGGTGGCCTTGTTCTTGCCACTCGCCCTGTTCTTCCAAAACCTTCTTCTTCTTCGGGGGCGACTTTCTCCAAGAACTCGTTCTCCTCACTTGTGGCACGAATGCTATGAGCCAAAGTCTAGAAAAAAACTCTCCAAACTCTCTAACCAATCTCACGGCATAAACTCACCACAATGCATTTCATACAACACTTAAAGCATTAATAAATCAAGAGACATGTAAATACAGTAGACATATAAGCATTAGACGACATATTATACAGGCAAAGATGTAAATACAGTAGACATGTAAGCATTAGATAACATATTATCAAGGTAATGAAGAGTGCAATGCAAGTGCGTTTGCCCAACCTGATTATAAATCAACCAATCAAATTTTGAGTGACACCATTATGTTCCCGTACGTTAGGCTTTCGTACACCAACGTTCCCGATCACGACGGCGTATGGCGGACGTTTAGCTCAAGACGGACGTATATGACCCAAAGTCGATCATACCCAACACGATAATCCGAATGGCACCATTACTTCCCCATACGTTAGGTTCCCGTTCGTCTGCGTTCTCGATCACAGTGGCGTATAGTGGCTGTTCGGCTCAAGACGTGATACGGCTGAGGATGTAACATGACTCAGGACGTATATGGCCTAAAATCAACATATCAATATAATAACCCGAATGGTACCACTACGTTCCTGTACGTTAGGTTCTCGTACATCAGCGTTCCTGATCACAGCGGCATATAGCGGCTGTTCAGCTCAAGACGTGATACGGTTCAGGACGTAACACGGCTCAAGATGTATATGACCCATTATCAACATCCCTATCAACTAGAACTCACTAATCATGACATTATTCCAAATCCTCCATCCTTTTATTCCAAATCCTCTGGCCAATAATTTGCACACAAATCCCAACCTACAATGACAGATACAAAAAGGACTTCGATAAACCAAGATGCAAGTGTAGTGATGCTTTTGGTGTGCAATATGCTTCTCGTGTACAACTAATTATAGCATGGCATGTAAACACGATATAGCACAAGGTACATCTCACTAAAGCATAGAGTACAAGTATACGAAGCATAAGTTATAATTTATGTGACATGAATCCAACCTATTGACATAGTTTCTAATCATCAAATTATTAATTTTATACACCAATCACTCACATAAATCATTTAAAGTCCATATATTCAAGTTCCACAAGGTGACACGCTCCTCATACACTTAGCCAAATTTGGGTAATTGTTCAAGTGCCAATTTTAAAGTTATAATAGTGTTTTGAAGTACCTAGATATGGATTTAATTTCTTATTTTTGAACACCAATTAGATAAAAATAGTTTCTACAATTTTCATGTTTAATACTAAGGTCAATTCCTAGGGTAAAAGGGTCATTTATCTTAATTAAGGGAAAATCATTAAACACTTTACAGAGAAAAGTACAGAATTTGGGCCTCTGTTGGCCACGATTTTGGGGTACCAATTCATGGGCTATGGGTCTTTTTTTTGGGAGGTTTTAGTTTAAGGTGTCCCCTACAAGTTTCATGTTTTGTGCTAAGGATAGTTGTTTGGAACAAGTTGATTATTTGGCCCATTTTATAAAATGGGTTCAGTCAACATAAAAATGGTCCGCAGAACCGGTTTTTAACAGAAGAGGCACAAGGCCTTTGGGGGTCCATCCGAGGGAATTTTAGGGTAATTGTTGCTTAATATCTAGTTTAATATGTTAGCTACATTTCTCATGAAAATTAGTTTTGGATATGGCGATTAAAAACATAGGTTTTTGGTCCCACAAAAATGTGTGACAGAGAGCTCTGTCAGTCACTAAATCACAATAGTGACTTTGGAAGGGTTTTGACCTAGGAAAACTTTATATTTTTGGCTCATTTGTGGTGGAAAGTAAGATAAACATGTTATCAACAAGTGTAATGTTTTGACCTAAACTCAGTTCTTATTCTAACTTAGGGTTTTTGTGTCTGCAACTTAGAGTGGTCAAAATATGACACTCTTTGGTAAAAATGGTATATATGGAGTTCTACCCAACGAAATCACTTCAAATCAATTTTGTATAAAAGAGAACTTAAAAATGTAGGCCTGGACATAAAAATTATATTTATATCATATTTCTACAATTAGTTATGGTGGTTTAAATTTCGTGACAGAAAATTAGTATGCTCAGAAAATAAGGCCATTTAGGGTTTTGGTAATTTAGCTCATGATATGTTTAAATTTAATGTATTTTCTTTGCATGCATATAATGTATTCTTACATACCAAAGTTCCAGAGCCTATTCAAGTCATTAAACTCAAAAACAAGTACATGCAAACACATACAATACTAGATCTCACATGAATAACCCCTATTCTAGCCTCACAATGCTTTTTTTTTTAATCTATTTTTGTTTCTTGTTCTTGATTGTGTTTTAAGAGATGAGTTGAAAAGAGTTTTAGGTTGATATCGGATAGAAAGTTTAGAGGTTTTACTTACATGTTTAAGGACCTAAGGTAAGGAGAATAGCCTATGGACTTGGTTTTAGTGTTCCAATTTGCTCTTCCTTGCTCCTCCTTGGTTCCTCCTTCTTTTCTTCCTTCTTCTTCCTTCTTTCTCTCCCAACTCTTGAAGAACACTTAGAACTTCTCAAATCTGATTCCTCTCTCTCATCTTTGCCAAAAATGAAGAAGGGAAGGAGTGGTTTGGTATTGGTTTTGTAGAAGAAAAATATAGTGGGCTTAATAATGCTATGTAAGAAATTTTTCTATTTTTCTTATTTTTCATTAGTTGTATGTAAGATGGAGAGATTTTAGAAAATTGAAATCTGATTGCAGAAAAAGTAAGTGGGAATTCGGCTGGGGTGTGTTTGGGTGGTTCAAAGTGCTTTATTTTGCTTTAATTGCTTATTTTGTGGTATTTTGGCACTACATTGTTCAAGAAAGTATTTTTAAAATTGAATTGATGTATTTTTTATTTGTCTAAAATGAATTATTATAGTGTTATTATTGTTATTTTAGTTTATAAAAATATTGACAACAATTAGTTGTTTAAATGTAAGCAATTAAGCTACTTTGACTAGATGTGAATTTTTGACTTATGTAAGTGTGTAAGAACTTTAATAATAATTTGTTTGCCTTTTTAGTCTACAATATTATATTAGTATATCTATTACTTGCATAAAAAGTCTTGGGTCATAATAATGCTTAATTTGTACATTTTTTTCTCATTTTTGAGTTTAAAAAGGTAAAAAGTGACTTTTTGTGCACAAATTCCTAAGTGGTAGGCCATGCAAGGGCATTTTTGTCATTTTCTTTTGTTATTTTGTCTTTTTTTATTTAATTGTATCTAAATATATGATTTAGGGTGTCTATGTGTCAAATTTTATATTTTTAAGACTTTTTACTGTATTAAGGGTAAAATGGTTATTTTACCCTAATTATGATAATTTTTGATTTTTAATCTAATATTTCATGTTATTTGCTTAGTTTATGATGTTAGGAGTCTTCTCTAAGTATTAAGGTTTTACCTCTGAGCATTTGATCTCTTTAGGATTTTCAGATCGAATTAGGATTTTCGGACCGAGTTAGGATTTTTGATCTTTTAGTGACCTAAGATCTTATTGGTTTATCATCGCTAATACTAGGGTTTGAACTGGGTCACTACACGGGTCGTTACAAGCTCGGTTGTTACAACTAGGGTCCGACTTGGGTCGTTACAAACTACCCACCTTAAACAAACTTCGTTCTCGAAATTTCATCCTGTACTTTATTGGGTGAAAGATTGGGGATGATTTACTTGCATCATTTCTCTTCGAACTTGGGCCCTTGTTTACTTGAGTTGTTCTATATTGAGGATGTGGACAGGGTCATGCTTTATACACTTAATACCTTGAGTTATGGTCGCTTTGTCTTACTAGAACTTTAAAACGATTGTTACAACAACTTTAAAATGTAACGTTGCATACCTATGTTGTGGGTTGTTGACTAGCTACGCATTAGCCTAAAGCCTTATCCTACAAGCGTTCACTTTTTCGTAATGATATAACAAGTCAAAACTACATACATCCCCAAGTTGCAAATACGAGCGTACCTCTGATCGTCAACAAAAGGCCTAGCAGCTTGGATATATTGTTGGTGCCCTTGAGGTTGCGGTTGTTTCCATTGTTGCGGTTGATTTTTCCAGTTCCCCTATCCTAGCTGTGGACATTGTGACTTTTTGTGTCTAGGCTGACCACATTCATAGCAGAGCCTTGCCTTTGTAGGTTGACCCCTTGCTTGCCTTAGTCTGTCGGCTGGGTGGTACGGCTTTTTGGGAACAATTTCCCTATTGTTCCTTAGTGGTCCTCCTTGACTAGTACTCTCCTTTTTCTGACTCCAAATCCTTTTAGAATTGGCTAAGTCTGTTTTTGCCAATAGGGCTGCTTGTACTACTTGAGTGTAAGTTGGAAGTTGCAAGCATATAACTCTAGTTCGGATAAAGGGTTCTAGACCCCACTCGATCTTTCGTGCCCTTGATTCTTTGTTAGATATGATGGTTGCGGTGAATCGGCTCAACTCTTCGAAGCGATTAATGTACTGGGTTACTGACATAGATCCTTGTTTTAGCTCTAGAAATTCTCTGACTTGTCCCTATCGGAAGGGAGCTGGGAAGTACTTTTCTAAAAGTAATTCATCAAACTGATTCCAAGTCAGAGCTGCCACATCTTGGGTGTTGTCTATCATAGACCACCAGTGGTCGACTTCTCCTTCAAGTAGGTGTGCTGCTAGAGCTACTCGATCAGCATCGGTCTGCACTCCCATGGAGTTAAATAACTTCTTGACAGCTCTCAGCCATTCTTTCGCTACTCTCGGTTCAACTCCTCCCATGAACGTAGGGGCTCGTTATTTTCTGAGTTCTGATAAAAACCATACCTTATCTCGGATGTGAGGATGGTTAATGTTGGTGGCAAGCTCACGCAAGACCTGGGTTAACCCTGGTGCTTCTTCGTCCACAGGTCCATCTGCTGGCTGTTGATGGTTAGGTCGTCTACCTGCCATCTGAATGAAGAGGGAAGGTGTTGTGGCTTGTTAGTCTTCTTTTTAAGGTCTTAATTGTTTTTATGTCTTAGGATCTCATTGAGTTAATTTAAGACTTATTCATTTGTATTTCATAACATTCAAGTTCGAGTACATAACCTCGTTGAGAATACAAGTTTTTCTTATAACGATTACAAAGAGCGAGCCATATAAAACATAGGGGCCTAACGAGAATAGGTGTGGATAAAACTACTAGAGTTTGACTGCGTACTCCCACGCTACTTCCAAGTTCCGTAGCATTTCCATTGTACTTTCACGTGCCACACTCCTGCTGGTCCTAAGCGAGGTTTATCAGTGATGGCAATAGGAACATTCGTGTAGGTCTCCATTAGAGATGTTGCATGAGCCTTTACTTAGCAGTTCTTGCAGTCGGGGTTATTAATCTTCAAAATACGTTAAGCGCGGACGTTGGCAGATATTCTGTGCTTTAACTCCAGGTAGAGATCTACCTTGCGACTCGATGATGCGTCGGGTGGTTCTTCTGAGGATGTACACGATCCGAGTTTCCCTTGAAGTGCTAAACTCTAATAACTATCGTTTCTCATCGATCTTGGTCTTAGAAGATGCGACCTAGGGTGGCGAGTGGTCAAGAGTTTAGCCAAGGATTTCGAATGATGTACTAGAATGCACGATACGTGGCTGGGGTCTAGAATGGCTTAGGGAAGGTGAACAAATCCTTTATCGAGATTTAATGGAAGATTCTCAAATGGTACAAAAGATAAGTTGGATGAGGTCAATGGTCACGGTTAAGGCAGTCACCATTGACACAAATTGAGTGGTTATTTGGGGTTCAAATGTAGGTGAAACAAGAGGAGGACAATGAACAATACTCAAACAAATGTCCTCAGAACTAATCCAATACTATTAAATTCTGATAAAAGAGATGTTAAGCAATGGGTAGCTAAACTAAATATTTGCCTTGAAGTTACGTCGGCCTAACGTACTTCAATTCAAGTATCCAAGTCTACTTCCCTGGTAAGTATTTCAAGAGTGTACAAAAGAATTCACGAAAATCATTGCAACAGATTATAGTTTCAAAATCGAGAGAAGATGAATGATGGAAAAGATTTTACCAATGTCGAATGTTCGAAACGTATAATTAGAAAAGAAGAATTAGTTCAAGGATAATGGCTTGAATCATAGGAGAATCAAATTTGAACACCGATCGTTATCGTGGCATGAAAACTTGAGGATAAGGGTATTTTTAAGGATTGAATTTCTAATTGGATTATTAACATAACTTGGGTGCATAAGGGTTACCGATGAACGACACTTTACAGTACCGTTGAGGACTGGTGATATAAGAAGGAATGATACACAAAGAATTTCAAATAGGTACAAAATTTAACAGAAAAGCTTGGGGTAAACGAGAAAGGAACTTGTAAGGATGGAGTGACGGGGTTCTAATGGTGGCTCTCGAGATGATATCTGAAAACTTCTCTTAGTGCGTACTCCCGTCTACCCCCTTAAAATAAAATAATTTGTTGCATGAATCTCTGATATTCGATCTCGATGCTCTTACTCGTCCTTCACATGTAGATTCTCTGCTACTTCTGATCCTGGTAACGTCCTAACACGACTCGCTATAAGACTTAAACGCAGCACGTTTTAGTTCTTATAATATATAAATGATAATTATAATTAATACAATGCATCCTACAGAGCTTCTACGCGACAGAACGCATGATTTTTCACAACCTAAGACTTGAAGGTTTACTAAACCTAGGCTCTGATACCAACTGTGATGCCCCGTGCTCCGGGCACGTTGGGACATACATAACTATAGATAAGGAGAATATTCTAACAATTTATTCATATTTACATATCATAAATATTACATCATTGAGAGTTCTGAACTGTTCATAAGTAAGTACATAGCGATTACAGTTTCACCAGAGAATTTAACAAAAATTATGATACACTCGTAGAAGCTGAATAAATGAACAACAAAAAAGGGAGGAAATCAAAATTCTTCAAACTACGTTGTAGGGGTCGGCTAGTTCCTACCACTCACCCTGTTCTTCTAAAATCTTCTTCTTCTTCGGGGGCGACTTTCTCTAAGAACTCGTTCTCCTCACCTGTGGCACGAATGCCATGAGCTAAAACTCAGAAAAAAACTCTCCAAACTCTCTAATCAATCTCATGGCATAAACTCACCATAATGCATTTCTTACAACACTTAAAGCATTTATAAATTAGGAGACATGCAAAGATGTAAATACAGTAGACATGTAAGCATTAGACAACAAATTATGCAGGTAATGAAGAGTGCAATGCAAGTGCGTTTGCCTAGCCTAATTATGAATCAACCAATCGAATTTTGAGTGACACCATTATGTTCCCATATGTTAGGCTTCCGTACACCAACGTTCCCGATCACGACGGCGTATAGCGGATGTTCGGCTCAAGACGTGGCATAGCTCAGGACGTAACACGGCTCAGGAGGTAACACGGCTCAAGACGGACGTATATGACCCAAAGTTGATCATACCAAACACGATAATTTGAATGGCACGATTATGTTCCGGTACGTTAGGTTCCTGTTCGTCAGCGTTCCCGATCACAGCGGCGTATAGCGGCTGTTCGGCTCTAGACGTGATACGGCTCAAGATGTAACACGACTCAAGACATACACGGCCCAATGTCAACATATCAATATAATAATTCGAATGGTACCACTACATTCCCGTACGTTAGGTTCCCGTACATCAACGTTCCAGATCACAGCAGCGTATAGCGGCTGTTCGGCTTAAGACGTGATACGGCTCAGGACGTAACACGACTCAAGACGTACATAGCCCATTGTCAACATCCCCATCAACTAGGACTCTCTAATCATGACATTATTCCAAATCCTCCATCCTTATTCCAAATCTGCTGGCCAATAATTTGCGCACAAAACCCAACCCATAATGAAAGATACAAAAGGGACTCCGATAAACCAAGATGCAAGTGTAGCAATGCTCATGGTGTGCAATATGCTTTTCGTGTATGATTTCTAATCACCAAATTGTTAATTTCATACACCAATCACTCACATAAATCATTTAAAATTCATATATTCAAGTTCCATAAGGTGACACGCTATTCATACACTTAGCCAAATTTGGGTAATTGCTCAAGCGCCAATTTTAAAGTTATAACAGTGTTTTTAAGTATCTAGACATGGATTTAATTTCTAATTTTTGAACACCAATTAGATAAAAATATATTCTACAACTTTCATGTTTAACACTAAGGTAAATTCCTAGGGTAAAAGGGTCATTTATCTTAATTAAGGAAAAACCATTCAGCACTTTACAGAGAAAAGTGTATAATTTGGGACTCTGTTGGCCACGATTTTGGGGCACCAATTTAAGGGCTATGGGTTGATTTTTGGAGAGGTTTTAATTTAAGGTGTCCCCTACAAGTTTCATGTTTTGTGCTAAGGCTAGTTGATTGGAACAAGTTGATGAGTTTGCCCATTTTATAAAATGGGTTCAATCAACATAAAAAGGGTCTGCAAAATCGATTTTAACAGAAAAGGAACAAGGCCTTTTGGGGTCCATCCGAGGGTGTTTTAGGTTGATTTTTGCTAAGTATTTATTTTAATATGTTAGCTACATTTCTCATGAAAACCAATTTTGGATTTGGCAATTAAAAACATAGGTTTTGGTCCCATAAACATGTGCGACAGAGAGCTCTGTCAGTCACTAAATCATAATAGTGATTTTAGAAAGGGTTTTGACCTATCCAAAATTTTTATTTTAGGCTCATTTGTGGTGGACAGTAAGCTAAACATGTTATCTACAAGTATTATGTTTTGACCTAAGCTCAGTTCTCATTCTAACTTAGGGTGTTTGTGTCTGGAACTCAGAGTGGTCAAAATCTAACACTCTTCAGTAAAAATGGTATATCTGGAGCTCTACCCAACGAAATCACTTCAAACCAATTTTGTATGAAAGAGAACTTAAAAAGATAGGTCTAGACATAAAAATTTTATTTAGATCATATCTACATTTAGTTATGGTGGTTTAAAGTTCGTGGCAGAAAGTTAGTATGCTTAGAAAATAAGGCCATTTAGGGTTTTGGTAACTTAGATCATGATATGTTTAAATTTAATGTATTTTCTTTACATGCATGTAATGTATTCTTACATACCAAAGTTTTAGAGCCTATTCAAGTCATTAAACTTAAAAACAAGTATATGCAAACACATACAATACTAGATTTCACATGAACAGCCCCTATCCTAGCCTCACAATGCTTTTTTTTTATCCATTTTTGGGATCAAGCTTGTGTGAGATCAAAAATAAAGGATGTTGGGCTTATCACAAGCCACTTATATCGATATAGTCTTTACTCGTTTTAGCATGTAGGATTCCAAGAAAGGGTTTCTCCCTTTTAGACATGGAATCACTCTATCCAAGGATCAGTGTCTTAAGACACCTGATGATAGAGAAGATGAGGGCGATTCCTTATGCTTCAGCAATAGGAAGTCTCATGTATGCTATGCTTTGCACTAGACCTGACATCTATTTTGCTGTTGGCATGGTTAACAGATATTAGTCTAATTCAGGGTAAAAGCATTGGAGGATAGTGAAACATATAATTAAGTACTTGAAAAGGACTAGAAACTACATGTTGATTTACTAGGTAAATGGTCTATTACCTTTGGGGTACACAGACTCGATTTTTTTAATCATATAAGGATTCTTGAAAGTCTACCTCGAGATATGTGTTTTTCTTGGGAGGTGGAGCCATAAGTTAGAGAAGTATCAAGTAGTCTTGCATTTTTTATTCCACCATGGAGGCTGAGTATGTGTCAGCTTCTGAAGCAGCAAAGGAGGCCATTTGGCTCAAGAACTTCCTCTTGGATCTGGATGTGGGGCCTTCAATACAGTTGGCCATTACACTTTATTGTGACAATAGTAGAGTGGTTGCCAACTCGAAGGAACTAAGAGTCCACAAGAAAGGAAAGAACATCAAGCGTAAATATCACCTAATACGAGAGATTGTATAGAAATGTGATGTTACTGTGACCAATATTGCTCCAAGAGACAACTTTGCAGATTCTTTTACAAAAAACTTACTAGCTAAGACTTTTAACAATCATGTAGAGGGCATGAGAGTCAAATGTATGGCAACATGACTTTGAGTATAAGCGGGAGATTGTTTGGGTTGTATACTAAAAATCACGATTTTAGATTTTAATATTAAATTTTATTTTTAATAAAATTAGTTTTTTCATTTTTATGAGAATCTTAATGAGCAATGTATGCATTTTATTACTTATTTGATGTCGTCCATAGTTATTTTTTATTCTACATAGTATTTAATCTGGTGTGTAGAGTTTGCTAGTACACGGAAGACTAGATTAAAGATTCTTGTGGAATATTAGTTTTTGGTTCACAGTTTAGATGGAATTAGACAAACTAAATGTACGACTGTAACACAGAGTTTTAGTAAACATGTCTTGGTTATGGAGAACAGATAATGTGAGACCCGGACCCGTCTCTTTTGAGACTTATATGTATATATGATGTGTTTTGCATATATATGTCTGCGGTGTATGATTTATTCATTTTGATGCATGTTTATGTTTATCTGAGCATTCGGGGTTGGTTCCTGGGGTTGTAGGGAGTTGCCGTGCGAATTTCAAAAATTAAAAAAAAAAGAATATTTTGGAGGCCTATAAATATCGGAACTTAGATATTTTCTAAAAAGATTTTGAAAACTTAACTCCTAAGTTTCTTCCAAATTCTCTCTGCCTTCTCTCTAACTTCTCGGGGGCCCGGGGTTTGGTTTTTGATAAACCAACAGCTGATCCTTGGTATCGGCATCGAGGGCTTCGCATCCATCCAGTCAGAATTTGATTCTGACGAAGCTCGATTTTGCACGTGGATCAAGGCGTTAGATTTTTGACCCAACGAGGTAGGATTTCATATTCTACTGTTGTATAAGGGATATATATGTAATCTTATGATGTTTTACCGTTTAAAAATGCATGAAAAGATGATCTGTGTTTTAGATCCAGTTTTGGGTTAAAATCATTTTTCGGCGTTCGGGAGGATGAAACCATGTTTTGAGGGTTTCTTTTGTGGCTTTATGGTAAGCTTGGGCCTACATATCCATGTGGGTATCATATACAGGAGTTTGGAGGTTTGATTTGAGGTTTAGAAGCAAAAAAAACCCAAAGAACCCGTAGCTAAAATTTTTTTTTGGACTGGTTCAGTCGACGAACCCATAAGTTCAGTCGACTGAACATGGGGGGTCAGTCGACTGAAGTTCTTTTTGTTTTGGTTCCCTTTTTCCAGTGCCTATTTCAGTCGATTGGGGGCTTGGGCCAGTCGACTGAACTCTTGTGAGGGCTGAGGGTGTTGTTTTGGTGGTTTGGTGGTTCGGTGGTTGGGTTTTTGGCTTCCCTCACTTTCCCCGGATTGTTTTAAAGGCGATAGATTTGTGAAATCTCGCTTTGTGGAGATTGATTTTCAAATGGTTGGTTTGGAAAAGGAGTGT
>JAULJZ010185457.1:0-21762 GCA_032270985.1 Heliamphora pulchella | reverse complement strand
CTATATAAATTAATTCACACCCTAAGGTTATTATGAATAGTGATTATCCTCTTAATCCTGAAATAATTATTGATTTGGGTATATTTAATATTCGTTGTTTTGATTTATTATAGGGTGTGATCTTATATGGGTCAATATTTTCGCTGAGTTGGATAGCGATATTATTTATGTAGCGAATATTAATTATTGACAGAATTCACGTCCCGAAAGATCGAGATTGATGATACCCCTTAAGGAAGCTTATAAGTTTTGACCGGGCCAAACCCTGCAGGTGAATTTAATTATCCGGTGGTCAAATAAATTAAGCGGAAGGGCTTAAGGAATATCTAGATGCCGATTAAATTAAATTGTCAGTAATTAAATTTAACTAGCAGGTATCGAAAATCTTAACGTGGGGAGAAATAGTAAGCATTTAATGACAAAAGGTCAATGCTATATGGTCTTGAGATTATGGGTCAGAGTGCAATTATAGTTCTTTAGTGGTGTGAACTCTAATTCAGTATTTTATGAAAATTGCAGAAACCGTTGTTGGTTTTCCATAATTGCAGATACCGCTACGAGATTTGCTTAATTACAGAAACCGCTAATACGTGTTTGTGTTCCACTGGAAGTCTTACACATAATTACTCCACAGATATCTACTGTAGCCCTATATATATGTGGGTAGGCTGAACCAGTTTCATAACTTTTCTTCTAAGAGTAAAGCTGTCTTGGTCCTACTGGTAACTGTTTTTGGAGAATTTAACCCACACTATATCTAGAAATCGCATAAGGGAATACAGTAGAAGATCTGACAAGAGCTTCAACTCGGATTCGAATCGTAGTTGAAGATTCGACCGGTAAAAAGATATTCTTCTAAATTAACTTTGGATGCACGGGTTTTATTGTGATCGTTAGTCATCAAAAGTTTTATTTGGAGCCCGTTTTGGCGATTGTTCGTCCAGTTAATTTTTTTCGTTAATTGTTTGTAAAAACAAAGATCTTGGTAGTCTTGCCTCCAATAATTGGTATCAGAGCCGCTTTATTTTTTGACTTTGATTATTGGGGTTGGATAGTTTTAGAACTGTTGCTAACTTTATTTTGCAGGTGTTCTATTTCCGATTCTATGATCGTCAATTATTTTTCATATTTGATTGAATGGTATGAATGATGATTATTATTTTTAATCACGGGGGTTGACCGTGACAAATTGAATGTGAGCTTTTGGGATATAGGATCGATGTAATAGCTAGCTTTATGTTTTTAAATATCTGTTTAGATTATTTAAGAACATGCTGAACATATCCAAGAACACGAAGAATGGAGGCGGCACCGGCGGTGGTTTGGGTTTTAACTGGTCACAAATCGCAATTAGTTTTTAATGGTTTTAAACGATTTTTTCCGGTTAGTTTTTTTTTTTTACAGTATTTATGTATAAAAAATAGCATAAAAAATAAGTTAAAAACAGTAAGGAAAAATCACCAAAACAGTCTGGTTCGGCGGCGATTTTTATGATTTTCAGGCAGTTTTTTAGACTATTTTGAGAAGTTTTTTGAACATAAAATAGCAGTAAAATATACCTCAAAATACTGTCAAAAACTAGGAAAAAAACTGAACCAAAATCACAACCGAAACACGCGGCAAACAGGCCGGCGGCGACGGCGCCCGGCAGCAACAAATTCCAGGTAGTTTTCCGTCAATTTTCTGGACTATTTTCGAGCAGTTTTTCTGACAAAACTATTACTTAAGAACTTTTGTTTCTTTTTGGATTTATACCCGATTTCAGTTTTGTCAAAAAACACATTTTTGCAGGCTAAGAAATTTATCCAAGTTGTTCTTTCTTTGAGTGAACTTATAAATGGTTTTTGTAAGATCCTCAACTTTTTCACTCAAAACCTTGTTTTCATTCTTCAAAATAGAAACTTGTTTTCTCAAAACAGATTTATCACTTTTTAAAGTTTCAATTTCAGTTGAGGAGGAAAGAACTAACTTTTTCAAAATAAAATTCTTTGCACCCATTTTTCTCAATTCATCATGCAAATCTTCAAATACACTTTGCAATTCATCTAAGGAAAAAATATCAAGAATTACCTCATCATCTTCTCTAGCCATGAGGCATAGATTAGCTACTTCATTTTCTTCCTTTTCATCCTCAGAGTTGCTGTCATTGCTTTCGCCCCATGCAACTATCATGGCTTTCTTAAATCCCTTTTTGAATTATTTTTTGAGTTGAATACATTCAGTTTTGACGTGTTCAGGCTTTTTACACTTATAGCAAATGATTTCTTCTTTCTTGAAGTCGTTCTTGAATTTGCTTGAATCGCCTTTGAATTTGGTAGGCTCACCTCGGTGTCCTTCCTTCTTGAAGAACTTTCTTCCTCCTTATTTCTTATTTTTAAGAAACCTTTCGAATTTCTTTGTGATGAGGGTTATGTCTTCATTCTCATCACTTGAGGAGTCTTCCTTGGATTCTTCGTCATGTGTTGAGGATTTTAAGGCGATGCCTTTCTTCTTTTTGTTGTCATCCTCATCGTCCATCTTTATGTTCATCTCATGGGTCATGAGAGAACCAAGGAGTTCTTCTAAACTAAGCGTGTTGAGGTCTTTGGCTTCTTGAATAGCTGTGATCTTAGCTTCCCAACTCTTAGGCATACACCTAAAAAATTTTCTCACCATTTCTGCATTTGTATAAATCTTGCTAAGAGATTTTAGTCCATTAATAATGTCAGTGAAGCAAGTAAACATATTAGAAATAGTTTCATCATACTTCATTTTGAATAATTCACAATTATGCACAAGCAGACTTATTTTGGACTCTTTCACTTGATTAGTACCCTCATGGGTAACTTCGAATTTATCTCATATTTTTTTTGCGGTGTCACATGTTGAGATCCTATTGAACTCATTTGGGTCAAGTGAGCAATATAAGAGATTTATGACTTTAGCATTCTTTTGAATTTTTTTAATATCATTTTCAGTCCATTTAGCCTCAGGTTTAGGGACGGCAGCCCCTTCAACAGTTTTGATGGGTCTTTTGGGTCTATTTATAATAACCCACCAAATGTCATAGTCTACGGCTGGAATGTAAATTCTTATTCTAACCTTTCAATAATTGTAATTTTTTCTATTGAACAAGGGATGTCTATTGGTTGACTGACCTTCAGATTGAATAGGTCCGATGCTAGTGGTTGCCATAAAAAACTTTTAGATGGTTAAGTAAAAAAAAAGAGTCCAAGCTCTGAAACCAATTATTAGTTCTAGATAACTCAAGAGGATGGATGAATTGGGCCTTAAAAAAATAATAACAATATTTAAAACCTTTTGATATTGAAAATAATTATAGCAAAACAAGTAAGGATTAAAGTAATGCAAATATGAAAAAGGTCAGAGATAGAGAGATAGAACCAGACACCAAAGATTTTATAGTGGTTCAACTTCTTCCAAGCCTACGTTTACTTCTCAAGTTACCATTTGAGTATTTTCACTATAGAGAATGATTCACGGGCGCATTCTAAGTTTTTACAACATTAAAACTTCGTTTGAGCTATCCGAATGTTTACGAGCACATTCAAAAGCCTATCACAGTTTCAAGAAGATTTTATAAAAATAAGTCTCTATTTTCTTTTAATCTCTTTTGAATTCTTTTTTGATGAGATTCACTCACTCACTCAAAAGATAAAGGGTGACTCACCCTTTAATACAATAAATGAGAGAATTAATAAGAAACACTCACTCTCTTTACAAAAATTGAATTACAATAAATGAGAAGGTAAAGAGAGATGAGGAGCAAGAGCTGGAGCTTTAGCAATAAATGTGAGCTTGAGAGTAATTGAATTGATTCAAGTAATAAAACTGTGATTGTAGATCTCTAGAGAGATTAAATGTTAAAAAGTTACTCCTTATATAAGCTCTTAAGCATTCATGACCATTGGGGTAGGTGGGAGCAATAAATGCTAAAAATCCAACCGTTGAAATCTGTCGCGAATTTGAATCTGCATCGCAGGTGTTGACACAAACGTCTTTAGTGTCGACACAACAAGTTTAGGGCCGGATCCTTTAAGTGGTTGGGTCGACACATTTTTTCTGTGGAGTCGACATAATTTCTGCAAGCTTTCTCACCAGTACAACGGTGTCGACACATTTGGATCTGGTGTCAACTCATTTGAACTTCAGAATCCATGAGGAGGCACTTTGTGTCGACTCAATTGATCTTTGGTGTTGACACTAAATTCTGTAAGAACCCTCGATATATTTGTGTCGACACTTTTGAAATTTGGTGTCGACACCAAAATTCTTTAGGTGGGCTCGAGACTTTTGTGTCGACTCAACTTCTATTTTGTGTCGACACCCAAAATCTACAGGTGGCCTCGATTTTTTAGTGTCGAAACATTTTTCATTTGTGTCGACTCAAATGACCGGATACCAAAAGTTAGAACCACTTTTGTGTTGTCACAAAGTCAATTTTTGTTGACTCATTTTGAGTCCTGAGAGTTTCAACTCTTTTGTGTTGACACAAAACTTATTTGTGTTGACATTAACTTTTGATACTTGAAAGAAACTTCATAAAATTGTTAGGGTGTCAAACCATTTATTCAAAGGTATTGGCAGGCTTGATATGCTTTAAGTATATTTTGCCTTAAAAGTGTTTGACTTAAATTTCAATTGGGTTTAATACAAAATATTCTCTTTCAAGAATGTGTAAGTGTTTTAATCATTTTGAGAATTGAGTTATTTCTTTTGACTAAAAGTATCAACTTAAATGTTTAAAATGTGTTAACACTTTCTTTTTAAAAATATAAAATATTATCATTTTAAAACCATTTATTCTTAGAAAATAAATTTATGAAAATCATTAAAATCAAAATAAAATGCCCTTGGGCTAACATTTTCCTTTGAAATTCAAAGAACTTCACCTCCGGATGAGAACCTGTGTAACAACTGGACTTAAACTCTAGTATTAGCGATAGATAGACAAATGAGAACCTAGGTTACTACATGAATGGAAGAAACCCTAATTTGACTCGAAAACCCTAAAAAGACCGAATACTCAGAGATAAAATCCTAATACTCATAAAGGTTTTGGAATAGCTTAAATTAAGTAAATAACATAAAATATAAAATTAAAAATCAAAATAATTCTCATAATTAGGGTAAAATGACCATTTTGCCCATAATACAGCAAAAAATCCTAAAAGTCCAGAATTTACACATGGATGTCCAAAATTAGATATTTATATACAATTAATTAATAAAAACCAAAATAACAACAAAAATAACCAAATTGCCCTTGCATGGTTGGCCACCTAAGGATATTTGCCCAAAAAACTACTTTTTTCCTTTTTAAGCTTAAGCCTGTGTTTGGACTAGCTTTTTTAGTGACTTTTAGATTTTTTAACTTTTTTTAAAAAAATTGGTGTCCAATCATGTAGAAAAAGTGAAAAAAATAAGAAAAAGCCAAGTTAAGCCAAACCAGTTGGCTTTTTTTTTGCTTTTAAGCCAAAAAGCTTGACTTTTAAGTCAGGCCAAACACAGACTAAAAATGAGAAAAAAATATACAAATTAAGCATTATTTTGACCTAATACCTTTTTATACAAGTAATATATATAATAATGTAATGATATAGGTCAACAAAATTAAACAAATAATTATTTAAAATCTCTACACAATGAATAAGTCAAAAAATTAATTTTAGTCAAACTAACTTACTTTAGCTTAAAAGTATACACTTATTTAATTAATTTCTATCAAAATTATGATAAATCATGAAAAGACTAAATTAACTATAAACACATTAATATAACTATGGTACCAAAACTCAAATTAAACCCTAATTTAATACAAAAACAATTTTGGTATGCCCTAAAACCTACCATGGCCAAACCCCACTTGCAAAAATCTGATATATATATCTCTCTCAAATAACTTCCACCTCCCATGCAACCAATAGAAATTTAGAAAAATATAAATTTTTACTATTTGCAATAATTATTCTCCATTATAATTTTCATAATAAAAACACACCCAAACACCCACTCTCCTTCATATGGTTCGGCTGAGAGGGTGAGAGACCAAAAATTTCTAAGTATTTTCAAAGAAGAAAGAGAGAAGGAAGAAAGAAGGAGGAGGAAAGGATCAAGGAGTAGGCTACAAAGTTAAGTCCCATTCTTCCTCAACCTTTTAAGCATCAAATGAGGTAAGTAAATTCTCTAAAACCTTCTGATATACTTTCATGAAATAGTTCTCAATCCATCTCTATAATCAACTCTAAAGATAATAAATAAAGAATAACTCAAAAAAGTATCGTAGGAGTAGTTTATGGACTATTTGTGTATGGACAAGTTTTGCATATGCTTACATGTGTATATTTTTGAGTTTTATAGCTTAAATACGTTCTAGAGTTTGGTTTATATGAGTTTATGACATGCATGCAAAGAAAACACATAAAAAATGAACACTGCATGAGCTAAGCTATTAAAACCCTAAGTAACCTAATTTTGTGAGCTTACCTACTTTCTGCCGTGAACTTTAAAATATCATAACTAATTGTATAAAAATGATATAAATATGAACTTTATGTCCAGACCTAGATTTTTGAGTTATCTTCCATACAAAATTTGTTTGAAGTGATTTCGTTGAGTAGGACTCCAGATATACCATTTTTGCTAAAGCGTGTTAGATCTTGACCACTCCGAGTTTCAGACCTAAAACTCCTAAGTTAGAGTGAGAAACGAGCTTGGGTCAAAACAAAAAACTTGTAGAGGACATATTTATCTTACTGGCCACCAAAAATGAGCCAACCATATGAAGTCTTGATAGGTCAAAATACTTCCCAAAGTCACTGTTGTGTTTTAGTGACTAACAGAACCCTCTGTATCACGCCCCAACTACCAGGGTCACGCGAAAGTTCGCCAAAAAATGTTTATAAAAATAAGATTTGCAATTGAAAAATTATCAACTCAAAAATATACAATATTTGGATAAAAGATCCCCATAGATTAGCTCTCATAAACAATAAACAAGCAATTCATACATGAATAATTATATCGCCTCAAGGCGTACAAAACTCGCCTTCTGAAACAGGCATCACATGTAAAAGTACATGTCAAAACAGGAAACTACTGTGAGTCCTCCATCACCTCAAGCATCTATGTCAACTCTACATGTTCACTTGAAAATGGTTTTACAACAAAATCTCACACCGTGAGCCAAAACACAATAGGAAAAGACTATAAAGCTGTAAAGCAGGAAATATGCAATCATATAAGGTGGGAGCTAAACTCAACCACAGAACCCAAAATGGTTTTCCACAAACCCCAAGTTTTCCTATCAGACTACACAAGTCTCCCAAAATGGTTTTATTTCATAAAATCCATGTTTTCATCCTTCAAACCAGGTATTGCAACAAATGCAATTAATCACCCATAGTTAAGGAAAAACAGTAACTAAAACATTGTTCTCTTGCAAAATGTACCATCGCGGAAAATATGAATATGATCCTATGTACCGACTCTATCATCAGGGGACAGAGGTAGCAACTATAGACTCCTGCCCATTATCCTAGTCCTGAACCACTTAAGGACTGCGAGATAATGACAAGTTCTATACCAAGCATCATAACGAACCCCTAAACTTACGGGTACGACCCCGAGGGAGCTGAGCATCCATCCGCCTCAATTTACAGGGACTAACCCGAAAGGCCAGAGTACCTACTCTGCGCACGTTTTCGGACTTACACCGAGGGCAACTCGTGCCAAATACACGTCATCCCGGTACATCTAGATAATCATCCAAAAACCGAACCGTAGCTCAACTACTAAAACATTTCACAAATATACATTATACATTTATATACAGATCCATCCATCAACATGGAGATCAACAAAACCTTTCCAAAAAGTTTTCTAGAAAAACAGTTATACAACACATGTATAAACAAGAGATCCAATCCATGAATCATGAAGATCAAACAAAACATTTTAAAAATGTTTTCTCCATTTCCATAAAATGTTTTCAAACCTGAGACTCAATTTCACGGGTTAGCTTCAAACCTCCAAAACATAAAATGTCGAGATTTTCCATACAATCACCATTTTCCACCGTTTTCAAGAACACCCTTTGAAAATCCAACTCCCACAAGTCATATCATGTAATAAACCAAGAAAAGCAAAAAATATGCTTTTTATCCGAAACAAGGTTTAACCACAAAACATGATATATAAGCATTTCAACCGGGAAAAAAATATACAACTAAATGTAACGTAACTGGCCAACCATCACTATCACATCCCGACATCCGAGTCACGTGAAACACCCACAACAAACTCCCAAGGAACGAGAAATTGATAAGAAGATCCATAAAGGATGAAAAACAACCTTGCCCAAACATTTGGCCCAAAACGGATGAAAAACGGTTTGAAAATCTTGACATACCTCCACTATTTTGGTCATAACTTTTTCTACAAAAATAATTTTAAGGTGAGAGAGGGGCCATTGGAAAGAAGACTTTTGGGGTTTCAATTTGAGTATAAGAACAACCCAATTGCGAGTCCGAATGAGGGAGATAAAATCAAAACAAAATGGCCTTGCGCAGCTAGTCCGCTCGAGTGGACATCGGGCGCTTGAGCGAGCTACCACCCGAGAAGAACCCAGAAAATTCTATTCTTGGTGTTCTAAGCCTCCAAACTCTCAAACACCCACTAACCATCATCTCAACCACAAATTAAAGCCTCCAAACACCTTTTAAACACCCTCGAATATACCCAAATCCGAAACTACCACAGATCCTCGAAAGGAACGTTTCAAAACTCGATTTTATCCAACCGAAATCAACACAAATGCCTTTTTAAACCAAAATCCAGTTTAACGAAACATACATCGGTTGTACATGCATTTTTAACCGGTCAAAATACTTATAATTGCACATAATACCTTTTAACAGCAGTAGAGTTTAGAATCCTATCTCGTTGAGCTAAAAGCTCGACGTCTCGATCCACGTGCAAAAATAAATTTTGCCAGAATCAAAATCTAACTGGATGGTTGCGTACCCCTCGATGTCGATACCAAGAATCTGCAGTCTGATCGTCGAAATCGAAACCCGGGCCCCCGAGAAGTTAGAGAGAATGTAGAGAGAAAAAGGAGGAAACTTAAGAGTTAAGTTTTAAAAATATCTTTTGAAAATATTTAACTCCAGATATTTATAGGTCTCTAAAATATCTTTTTTTTTTTGAATTTTTGATAATCGCACCACAACTTCCCCCAGCCCCCTAGACCAACCCCGAAAAATCTTTAAACCCAAACATGCGTCAAAATCACATTTTTATAGAATCTCGCGTCAGGCCTCCACCGCTCGAGCGCTCGAACACCGATCGAGCGGACCCCTGCCGACATACCACTCTGGCACCCCACCGCTCGAGCGCCCAAGCACCGCTCGAGCGGTCACCACACAGAACCACTCTCTAGCACCATCCCGCTTGAGCGCACACCCACCGCTCGTGTGGTCATCGTTGGGTGAAAACCTGAACTAAAGAAGCAAGATTATACTTTAATCCCTACTCCCGTGAACACTTAAATCATTTCCAAAAATGAAACGGGTCAGGGTCTCACACTCTGTCACTCATTTTTGTGAGACAAAAACTCTAAGTTTTTAGATGCCAGATCCAAAAGTGGTAAACATGAAAAATATAGCTGACATATTAAATTAAATACTGAGAAAAAAGTAGCCCAAAGTACCCTAGGATGATATCCCAAAGATTTTGAGCATTCTCTGTTAAGATCCCATTCTACAGACCCTTTTTATAAATTAGCCAAATTCTCAAACATTTTCCAAACAACTTACCCTAGCACAAAACATGAAACTTGTAAAGGACACCTTAACATAAAATCTCACCAAAAATCAGAGTCATATCCTTTGAATTGATGCCCCAAAACCGTGGCCAACAGAGACCTAAATTCTGTACTTTTCTTTGTAAAGTGCTAAATCGTTTTCCCTAAATTAAATCAAATGACCTTTTTGCCCTGGGATATAACCTTAGTACTAAACATGAAAGTTGTAGAAAATATTTTTATCTAATTGTTACTCAAATTTTAGAAATTAAATTAATGTCTAAGTATTTCAAAACGCAGTCGTAACTTAAAAACTAGCAATTGAACATTTACATAAAATTTGCTAAGTATACGAATGGCGTGTTATTTCGTGAAACTTGAATATATAGATTTTATATGAACTTTGTGAGTAATTAGTGAATGAAAATAATAATTGTGATGAAGTGAACTCATGCCGATAGTTTGACTCTATGTCGCATAAATTACGATTCTGCTTCGCATGCTTGTATTTAATGTTTTAACAAGTTATACCTCGTGCCATACCGTATTTATATGCCATCCTATAATTAATTGCACACGAAAAGCATATTGCACATCATGAGCATTCCCATATTTCATCTTGAGTTATTGGAGTCCCTTTGTACTTTTCAAATTGGGTTGGGTGAAATGAAATCATTCTTTCTGTGGTTGTGGATCTAGGGCGTCCCTGGTTGCCATATTTAAAATTGAATTGGAAGATTGTTTATTTTAAAAAGGGGGATTAGGCTCCATGAGTTCGTCACTAGTTTTAATTAGATTTTGGGTTGACACCTAATGAGTATCCTGGTCTTTAAGGTGGGATTGGTTGGCCTAAAATAAGGATGGGTAAAATTGGATAAAGGTCAGTCCCCATGCCGTTGCCATTACGTAAAACGGCCAAGGCATGTAACCATGACGAGGGTTTACCTTTCGCAATGAGGCGAGGATAGGTTTAGGGATCAGGTCCATCAAGTCTACTATGTAATTCCCAGCGCGGAATTCTTAATATTGTCCCGGATATATGTTGGGTTGGGCTACTGCATGGCATTCATCTGCATCACGCACTCACACAATTATTCTTATATGTGCTTGCCCTGCTGAAAATGATAAATTATCTATCTCTTTTTCCTTAAAAATTGTATTGCGTATTATACGATATATATTGTAAGATATTGTATTGTGAGTTTGTTAGACGATTTAAGAAATTTGCTTCTAGGCTCCAGCTCAAGGCATTCGTGTCACAGGTAAAGAAGAAGAAACATTTGAAGAAGGAAGATTCGTCGAAGAAGAAGATTTTGGGGAAGAGGGAGAGTGGCAGGAGCCAACAGATCCCAATAGTGCGCTTGAAGATGTAGGATATTTACTTTTTGATCTTTTTGTTCAGTTTTCCATGGACATAATGTAACTTTTGTTAAGTTTTCTAGATGACTGTAATTATTAAATACTTTGAACAAATTCAGAACCTTTAGTGATGTAGTAATTATCATATGTAATATGAATGCTCGGCTAAAATATTTTTCTTATTTATAGTTACGTATGTCCCGACGTGCCCGGAGGACGGGGCGTCACAACCCGCAACCTCTGAAATCCAACATTCCCAGAGAAATCAGATTCTTTCTTAGATTCGGCACATGTCTAACCCCAGTTAATATCAAAATGGTCCCTTCAAGCCTGCAAAACCACACTGTCCCTATAGTGACAACTCTGCTCGCTGCATTGTTTGTTATCCTGACAGTAAGCACATCGCATGAATGTTATGTATCAAAATAATCTCTGACTACACACATGTGGAACGAACATCCAGAATTTAATATCCAATATGATTTTCCCGTACCTGAAGTAACTGTGAGCACCTTTGATTCTTCATAATCGGAGCCCTCTGTAACTGTTGACTTTGATGATTGTTTTTTCCCTTTATCCGCCTTGTACTTTAGACAATTCATCTTTAGATGACCTTCCTTGTCACAATAGTAGCACTTCCCTTTGTAACCATTCGACTTAGAACAACATTTCTTCTTGGACCCTTCTTGAAGAATTCTATAAATACCGTACCCAGGGTACGTTTTTCGGACAGAATTTTAGAGAGAAAAGTTTTGCCGAGTTGCCGAGTAATCCCAAGCCCCGACGCCAAAATCTTACCGAAGTACCGAGAGCCAAACCTCTGACGCCAACATTGAAACCCTAACTTGGATCTTGAGGATTGGATCGTTGGCACCATTCACCGACTCGAGAATTACTTAGCAATCCAGGTACCTTGTTTGGATTCTCGATCATTGTAACTCCATTTTCTCTTTTTTGGAGTGATCGGGTTAAATTGAATTTCAATTCGCACGTTTCTTTCATTTATATAGTTAATCTTGTCTATCATTTGATTTGTTTTATGTAATTTGGTTACTTCTTTTTTTTGTTAATTCAGCCACATTTCACACTTAGCACATTGTCATTTTTTTTAATTAATTCATTAATTAGTGCTAATATTTTTGGCAATTACAACTTATTAATATTGTTAATTATTTTAATCAAGACACTTTAATTATGTGAATGTAATTATCAATATTACATTCATATTTTCTAATTAAATAGTTGTGCTCATTTCCTTTTATTTTCTTCCTTTTTTTTAGTTTAATGTTCTTTTTTTTATTACTATTAGTATTAGTTTAATGTTTCTTTATCAACATTTATTTTCTTCATCTTTTCTTTTCTTGTAATATTAATTTAATGTTATTTTTGTTTTAGCATTAACTTAATGTTCTTTTAATGGTTTTATTTTTATTTTTATTTTCTTTTTTTCTTCTTTTAGTATTAATGTAATTTCCTTTATTAGCATTTTCTTTTCTTTTCTTTTTTCTCTTTATTATTAGTTTTATTTTTCTTTCCTTTTGTCTTTTTCTTTTTTAATGTTAATATTATTTTCTTTCTTTTTTTTTTATAGTAATTTCCTTTCATTTTATTAAATTTAAAAATCACAAAAAGTCTTTTAAGTTTGTTTTCAATTATTTTATGTTAATATAGTTTTCTCTTCTCATAGTAGTTTAATTCTCTTTTGTTTTCTTTTTCTTTTATTTTTTTAAAAATATAAAAATATGAATAGTTAGATTTTCTTTTATTAATAGCATTTTCTAACCTTTTTATTTTAGCATCATTTTTTTTTGTAAACTTTTTCTTTATTTTTTTTTCCTTTAAATTTTTAAGTTCTCTTTTGTCAAAAAATTCTTATTTTAAATTACTTTGTTAGTAAGCTCTCTTTTTAATATAGAATTTTTTTTCATCTTTTATTTTACATTTAGTATTTCTTTTAAATATTCATCATGTTAGTGCTAATCTAGTTTGTTTTGATAATATGTGTGTTTTTAGTTAATTTGAAATTATGTTTAGAACAGTTTAGCTTATTTTGTTAGTAATTCATGTTTAGGTGATTTTAGCAATTTTTTGTATATTTTTGTTCTTTTATTTAAACCATGATAGCTTAGTTTATTTTGACAAAATATTATGTGAAAGTGCTCTATGTATTATTTAGTTAGAATTGCATACCATATGACTTAGAATTTTACCTTTTTATTCATTTTATTTTAGAGTTCTATATACATATATTATGTATTTTCTATATTTAATTTTGGATGTTTTCTTTTTGCCTCCACTTTCTTTATTTGTATGCATTTGAGAAATCTTATTAAAGAACCAACGATGATTAGTAGAGGCCAACCTTACGGTTGGGCGAGCGGGGTACCTAACATCTTTCCCAATTCGTACCTTAGCCCCCGAACCATTTTTCTCTAGTTAAACGTTTCAAAGATCAGTAGCCATTTTTGTTTTTCTCGATTTTTTTCAAAAACAAAATGGCAACTCTATTTTCAATAAAAAGGAGTCTTTAAAATTTGGCTTTCAAGGTGTTAAAATATTTTCTAAACATCTTTTGAATTTCATATTTTTGACCATTTCCAAAACCCCAAAATCTCGGCGCCACACTCATGTTCGATCTTTACACCGATATAATTTAATTCCATCAAGGCAAAAATGTGATTTGAGATGAAAAAAATGTTACAATTAAGGCTCCGTGATGTAAAATATTTTTTTTCTTTTTCACTATTTGATTTGATAAAAATATAAAATATTAAACATTATAAGACCAAATTTGATTAAAAATTTGAAAAAAGTCTTTATTAGTGTCAGGGACAGTAGTGATAGCAGTAGCAACAATGATAGCAGCAATGGTAGTGATGGTGTTGGCATCGACGGTAGTGATGGTGGTTGCAATGGTAGCGAAAATGGTGGTGGTGGTAGTAGTGGCGGCGGCGGCGACGACAGTAGTATTAGTGAGGTGATAAATGGATTGACGTTGGTGGTAGAGATGGCGGTGGTAGTGGAGCTGTGGAGGTAGTGCCGGTGGCAGTGGTGACAATGCACTCTTTTACGGAATTAACCGAAGGATAGGATTATCCATCTTGTGCAAGTTTTCAATTTTTTATCGTAGAGCAATGTAAGTTCAAATTAATTTCATAACCATCTCAATATATATGTACAACATATTATTAATACTATAGGTCCTCCAACCATTAATATGGTTTTCTCCTAATTACACATGTATTTACTGCATGGCCACAATTTGATTATCACAATAACCATCAATAACATTGGTTCCTCGACCATCATTTGGTTTTTACCCTAATTATATCATGCAACTACCACATGTTAATTTATCCAAAACACAACAATCAATGGAGAATTTCACAAGTATCATATTTAACATGATTTTGTACAGAAAACTCAAATTCGATCATAATTTTTTCAATTATTTAAAAAGATAACATTTTTTAAGGAATAGAATCAATACCAACGCTCAAGTCGAATTCCAATTCAATGCGAACCTCCAACTGAGTTCCAAACATGGGTTTAGTCCTTTATATTAAAAACAAATATGATTTCAAACAAAACTCCTAATTACTTAGGTTCCCACCGAAACCCAATTTTCATATCCAAATAAGATCCCTAACAAGGCCTCAAATCTTCAATGTTTTATTATAACTAAAACTCCAATGTACTCCATATAATCACTATCTTACATCCAACCTACAAAATCCAAGGTACTAAAAGTCTAATTTACTCCATATGATCACCATCTCACATCAAACCCACAAAATCCAAGGTACGTGAAACCGCCCCATGGGAACCCACTATGATAAACTGAATTCCACAAGAAAAACTTTTAAGGAAAACCTACTTTGCATCCATTGCTCCACACCAAACCATTTAAATCAAAACGATTTTCGAAAGGAGAATTAAATCATATAAAAAAAGATTTTTGTGGCTTTAATTTGAACACAACAGGATCCTGGAACAAAACCAGGATGAAAATGATACTTTTCTTTAAAGAAATAAAAGTATGTACCCATCCCAGGTGAGTCCGCTCTAGCGGACCCACCACAACTCGAGCGGCCACTTGGTTGAGATAAGATATTCACTCTCAGGTAATAAACCGCTCGAGCAGACCCATGACTGCTCGAGCGGTCCCTTACCTGAGACCAAACCAATAAAATCCTACTTTTAAAGCCCAAGTTCCAAACAAAACTTTTTCTCAAGAAAATGATTTCTAGGGTATAAAACGTTATTAAAAAAAACTTTAACCACTAAATTATAATCAAAACTCATTCCAAAACCTCTCAATATATATATATATATCAAGCCCACAATCTCTAACTTTTTTCCCAATTAAACTAGGTTTTACAATTCACAACAACCTCATCATATGTCAACACGCACAACTCTAATTAACTCAATTCATTCTTCAATTTCTCATTTAATTCAATTAATACCACGAAACCCAAATCTCAACTCCACTATTTTACTAGGTTTTCAAAATCAAAACTAATCTCAATATCTATCAATACCAAAACTCCCATAACTAGCTTAATATCACAAAATTTTAATTAACTCTTCCCAAACATCAACCCCCAAGCTCCTTAAGTTAAGCGGCAGGGCTTAAGGAATATCTAAATGTCAATTAAATTAAATTGCTAGTAATTAAATTTAATTGGCGGGTATCAAGAATGTTAACGTGAGAAGAAATAGTAAACATTTAATAACAGAAGCTCAATGCTATATGATCTTGAGATTATGGGTCAAAATGTAATTATAGTTATTTAGTGATGTGAACTGTAATTCAATATTTTATGAAAATTGCAGAATTCGATGCTGATTTTCATAATTGCAGATACCGCTATGAGGTTTGCTTAATTGCAGAAACCGCTGATATGTGTTTGTGTTTCACTAGAAGTCTTACTCATAATTACTCATCAGGTCTCTGCTGTAGCCCTATATATATGTGGGTAGGCTAAACCAGTTTCATAGCATGTCTTCTAAGAGTAAAGCTGTCTTGATTCTGCCGGTACGAGTTCTCGGAGAATTATAGTCCACACTATTTCTGAAAATTGCATAAGAAAATACAGTAAAAGATATGACAGGAGCTTCAACTCGGATTCAAATCGTAATTGAAGATTCGACCGATAAAAAGGTATTCTTCTAAATTAATTTTGGATGCACGGGTTTTGTTTTAATCCTTCATCATCAAAAGTTTTATTTGGAACCCGTTTTGGTGATTGCCCGTCTAGTTAATTTTTTCCAATAATCGTTTGCAAAAACAAAGATCTTGACAGTTTTGCCTCCAACAATTGGTATCAAAGCCGTTTTATTTTTTGTTTTCAGTTATCGGAGCTGGATAGTTTTAGAACTGTTACTAACTTTATTTTGCAGGCGTTTTAATCCTGATTTTATGATCGTCATTTATTTTTCATATTTGATTGAATGGTGTGAATGATGATTATTTTTTTAATCACTGGGGTTGACCGTGATAGATTGAATGTGAGTTTTTGGGACATATGATCGATGTAATAGCTAACTTTATATTTTTAAATATCTATTTAGATTATTTAAGAACATGTTGAATATGACCAAGGAAACGAAGAACAGAGACGGCACCGGCAGTGGTTTGGGTTTTAACGGGCCACAGATCGCGGTAAGTTTTTAATAGTTTTAAATGATTTTTTTAATGAGTTTTTTTGCAGTATTTATGTATAAAAATAGCATAAAAAACAAGTCAAAACAATAAGAAAAAATCACCAAAACAGTCTGGTTCCAGCGACGTTACCAGCTGCGGTTCGGCGGCGATTTTTATGACTTTTTGGGCCATTTTTGAAAATATTTTTGGGAAAGTTTTTTAAACATAAAATAGCAGTAAAACATACCTCAAAATACTATCAAAAAGTAGAAAAAAATAGCCCAAAATCACAACCCAATCAGGCGGCAAACAGGGCGGCAGCGGCGGCGCCTGGCGCCAGCAGCTTTTAGGTTGTTTTTCATTAATTTTTTGGACTATTTTCGAGTAGTGTTTTTTTAAAAAAAGATAGTACTTTTTGAAAAAAAATTTTTTATATAAAGTACGTCGAAAATGGAGTTCGAATTAGGTCAGAACGGCCTCGGAAAGTTGACGGTTAAAGGCAGTAGCGCTGGGTGCGGCGGCAGTAGCTTTAGGCAGTGTTTTCAACAGTTTTTTGGGCTGTTTTTTTAGCATTTTTTAATAAAAAATAGCACTTTTTGAGAGCTTTCTTTTTATGTAAAGTACGTTGAAAACTGAGTTCGGAAAAAGGTCAAAAAAGCCCCGGGAAGTTGGCTGCGTAGTGCTGTTACGGCCAACAAAGTTTTTTTGTTGTTTGGATAGTTTTTTTGGATGTTTTTTGGGCAATTTTTTAGCAGATTTTTTGACAGAAAAATCTCATGTTTAGAGAGCTTTACAACGGTATAAAGCTCGTCGAAAATTGAGTCCGGATGAGGCGGCAAGAGCCGCCTGAAGGTGGCGACAAGGTGGTGCCGGCAGTGACTGGTGGTTGCTGGCGATTTTCTCTCTCCCGGGACAGATTTTGATGTATATTATGATATATACGTAACTGATATAATATATATTGATATATTGGATAATATCAGGGAAGCTTGATGCAATCATGAAATTGAATCAAATGCGAACAAGAATTGAAACAGCTTACTCACCACGACTATCGACCCATAAATGATCACACCCTCAAATGTATCAAAATAACGAATATCAAATATACGCAAATAATAATTATTTTGGGATTAACACCGTAAGCACTCATAATAACCTTGGAGTGTGAATTAATTCATATAGTCAATATAAAATTAATTACCTCAATGTGGTCCCGTTCCATACACATAAAGTGTACTAGCACAGCAGTCGAAATAAATATGACACTATTATCTATTCTCTGTAACTAAGGCAAACCTACTAAAATTCTGTACTACAGTCGTAACAATAGTTTGTCTAATTCTATCTAAACTGTGATCTAAAACTTATATTCTGCAAGAATCTATAATCTGATCTTCTGTGTACCAGTCGTACTCTACACACCAGATTAAATGCTGTACAAAATAAAGAACATCCATACATAACATTTAAAGAAATGATATTGCATTCATTGCTCATTAAGATTCTCATAAAATAAAAAAATAATTTTATTAAAAATGAAATTAAATACTAAAACCAATTAAAATCATGATTTTTAGTATACAATTCTAACAATCTCCCACTTATACTTAAAATCATGTTGCCATACATCTGACTCACATGCGCTCTACATGACTGTCAAAAGTTTTAGTCGGTAGGCTCTTTATAAAAGAATTTGCAAGGTTGTTCCCTGATGCAATCTTGATCACAGCAATATCACCCCTCTGTATAATTTCTCGTATCATGTGATACTTATGCTCAATGTGCTTTTTTTTCTTGTGGACTTTTTGGCTCCTTTGAGTTTGCAACCGCTCTGCTATTGTCATAATAAAACATAATAGCCAACTGAACTGAAGGTATCACATCTAGATCCAACAGAAAGTTCATGAGTTAAACAACATCCTTAGCTGCTTAGAAGCTGCCACGTACTCGGCCTCCACGGTAGAATCAGCAATGCAAGACCATTTGATACTCCTCTAACTTATAGTTTCACTTCCTAAGGTAAATACATATCTTGAGGTAGACTTACGAAAATCTTTGTCTGACTAAAAATCTGAGTCTTTATACCCCAAAGGTACTAGACTATTTGGCTGGTAAACCAATATATAATCCTTAATTCTTTTCAAGAACTTGATTATATTTTTTACCGCAGTCCAATGTTCCTGTCCTGGGTTAGACTGATATCTACTAACCATGCTAACGGCAAAGCAGATGTCATGTCTAGTACAAAGCATAACATACATTAGACTTCCTACTACTGAACCATAAGGAACCGTCTTCATTTTCTCTATTTCATCAGGTGTTTTAGACTATTAATCCTTGAATAGATTAATTCCATGCTTGAAAGGGAGAAACCCTTTCTCAGAATCCTACATGATAAAACGAGTAAGAATGTTATCGATATACTTTACTTATAATAAGCCCAACATCTTTTATTTTTGATCTTGCAAAAGCTTGATCCCAAAGATGTGACTGGCTTCTCCCAAGTCCTTCATATTGAACTATCCAGATAACTATATTTTTATCGAAGATAACACCCTTACATCATTTTCGATGACCAAGATATCATCTACATAAAGTACCGAAAAGATCATCACGCTTCCATCACGCTTCTTGTACACATAGGACTCATCTGGACTTTTATTAAAATCATAAGACTTTATGACTTGATCAAACTGAGTATTCCAAGACCTCGATACTTGCTTAAATCCATAAATTAATCTATTAAGTTTGCACAGCATGTGCTCCTGACCCTTTACTATGAAATTGATTAGTTGTACCATACAGATACACTCGTCAAGATTTTTGTTAAGAAAAGCTTTCTTGACATCTATTTGCCAAATTTCATAATCAAAATGAGCCGCAATGGATAAGAAAATTCGAATAGATTTAAGCATGGCTATCGGCGAAAAAGTTTCATCATAATCGATGCCTTCTTTCTGAGTGAACTCTTTTATAGCAAGCCTAACTTTGAAGATTTTAACCTTTTCGTCTGCTCCTCTCTTTCTCTTGTAGATCCACTTATATCCGATGGGTTTTATTCCTTTAGTTGGTTCTATAAGTTCCAAAACCTGATTATGATACATAGATTCTATCTGTGAATTCATAGCTTTTTGCCAGAGATCTGCATCTTTGTCCTGGAGTGCTTCGTTATAGTTGCATGGTTTGGTATCCAGTTCTACTGGGATCTTATCAAAAGACTTTTCCAAGAATATATACCAATCGGGTTAATGAACAACCCTCCCTTTGTGACGAGGCACTACTTGCGTCTGTGTATTAGTAGTAACGCGCTGTGTAGAATTTAAACCCTGTGCACTATTACACACATGCTCGTTTGACATGTTAATGGTAGCACCCTGATCTAGATCAGGATCTATACCTGTCCTGATAATCCTCCCACTACGACGAGATAATGGGACATCAATGACTTGTAATTCCTCTTTCGTTCTACTGGTATTTTCTCTTAATTCTTCCAGAATAATTTTAATTTTGAGCTTGTAGTCCATAATATAATTCTCTTCCAAGAATCGGGCATTGGTGTTAACAAGGACCTTCTGATCCTTAAAATTATAAAATAAACCACCATTCGTTCAATTGGGATACCCGACAAAAAAATAGACTTCTGTCATCGGTTCCAACTTTCTCCAATTCCCTTTTAGCACTTGTGTTGGATACCCCAAAATCTGAATATGTCTCAGACTAGGCTTGCGCCCGGTCCACAATTATGTGGAAGTAGAAGGAACTAACTTAGAAGGTACTAAGTTCAAAATATAAGTCTCTGTCTCTAATGCAAGTCCCCAAAATGAATCGAGTAATTCTGAATAACTCATCATCAATCTTACCATCTCTATAAGAGTCATATTTCTTCTTTCTGCTATACCATTCTGCTGCGGAGTGTCCGGTGTAGTCAACTAGGATATAATACTTTCTGACAATAAGTAGTCCCTAAACTCTTCAAATAGGTACTTGCCACTACGGTCGGATTGTAGTGATTTGATACTTTTACCAAGACACTTTTCTGCCTTCGCCTTGAAATCTTTGAATTTCTCAAAGCATTTAGACTTATAGTGCATCAGGTAAATGTATTCATACCTTGAGTAGTTATCACTAAAATTGATGAAATACTCAAAACCACCTCTAGCTTGGATAGTCATAGGACCACATACCTCAGAGTGAACTAGTTCCAATAGTTCTTTAGCTCTATAGCCTTTGGCCGAAAAGAGCCTCTTGGTCATCTTACCCTCTAAGTAGGACTCACATAATGAAAATGGCTCTACTTCCAATGAACTCAAAGGTCCATCTTCTATCAGTTTATTTTTTCTTTTTAGAATAATATGACCCAAGTATAAGTACCAAAGAAATGTTTGGTTCATTAAAGAAGAATTATTTCTCTTATATGATAAATTAAACGTGTTATTTAATTCAATTAGTTGCAATATAGGAGAAATAAGAGATATAGCATATAGATTATTCACCAATGTATCAGAACAAATAAAACGTTTATTTTTCTTAATAACCATAAAGTCATTAAAATGAATAGAATATTTATTTTTTATTAAATTATAAATCAAAAGGTACATAAATATAATATTTTAAAAATAAAATTATATCTCTATTAAAGCTGGTAGTGACATCTCCCACTGTAACTACTGCCACCCTTGTATTATTGTCCATATGTAAGTAAATAACCCCATCACTGAGCTGCCTAAATTTTTGGAATCCATGCAAAGAATTACAGACATGATTAGTGGGTTCCGTATCTATACACCAGGTACCGATAGATAATGTTGGCCCATGGGCTTTTTAATTTGATTTTTGATAATTTTCATAATTTATTTTCTAAGAATAAATATTTTTAAATGGATAATATTTTATATTTCTAAAATGAAAGTGTTAACACATTTTGAACAATCAAAGTTGACACCTTAGC
>JAULJZ010185447.1:7255-21763 GCA_032270985.1 Heliamphora pulchella | reverse complement strand
CCCCCCCCCCCCCCCCCCCCCCCCTCTTGGGTTGCCTATTTATAACAGTTCGTATAAAAACCAATGTGTGTTCGTGCTTTCCTACATATATGTACATAAAAATATGCAAAAATACGCGTATTCGAGACCGCCACCATAAGCGGCAGCGGCGAAGGCATCAGAATAGCATTGACTTAAAATGAATCTGTAGGATCATAAGGCGTCGCCAGAAGCCATGAAGTTGGCACGACGGCGGTGATACGAAAACTGTAACCAAAAGAAAAGAAATGTAGGAAGCTAACCTAAAATGAAGGTGGGTGTGAAGTGCTTGAGGATTGCTGGAATCGCAGTCGCCGAAGAATCATCGAAAATCGCCTAGGTTCTTAGAATGCAGGTGATTCGTAAAGAAATGGAAGGGGGAATGCCCTCCCCCCATTTATAGCTTCACGTAAATTTCAAACGAAGCGCCAAATGGCAACGGTTATGGTGCGTACTCTGGCGCGCGTCGTATGCATTAAATGTGCATTTAACGCAGGCGTCGCACAGGCTCGAGCAACCCCAACCGATCATATCATAATGTAACACCTCAAAACATTGATGCTCGGATCAAAGGGCCGATCATTATCCCTCCCTAGATCCGTGAATCCGAGCAAGGTTTCTTGATCAGAATAGCGAAGCCGAGCAGATTGTTGTAATTAAGCCAAATGATTGACATTTATGGAAAATGACGGTGGACATTCTTGCGACGTTTCTGTATCCAAGGTACAGCTAACGCCGTACGCATTCAATGCACGCATTAATTGCGCCGCAGGACCACTGGGGGCTCAACACGTGGCAGAAAAGACAACTAATGGACAGTATGTCAGCGTAGCTTGTTCAGTAAGCCTCCCGATCAAAAGGTGAAGTGATAGATCGAGCAAGAGCAACACATCATCTTCCAGCTGTTCGAGTTTCCGAGCAACAGCAAGATGATGGGGGCAATTAAGAGGGATCAAGTTCCGATCAGAGCTACGTGGAGCATACGTGGAAGTCCGTATAGCGCAACAGTCTTCGTCGGCAAGGCACGTTCCTCGGCATATTCGTATCAGCTCGGGCAATAGGCCGAGCTACACGGTGGTGCGTTTGGTCTCTAGATCAAGATGCGAGGCCCGAGCTCAGGGAGGGTTCGGCCCCAACCGAGGATGTGGTGCTCGGCACCATCATGAGGAATGCTCGCCATTCAAAGCCGAACAAGGTGGATGGTCTGAACCCTGGACTGAGCAAGATGGTTGATATTGAGGATTATGTCCGACGATACGCGTATCCGAAAAGTGATATGATGATAAGAGATCAGCAGAAGTTGGTCTAGACCAAGTCTATATAGCTTACTAGGTCTTGAGTATTGATGGACAGCTTGACATAACAAAAGGGACTTGCAGAGAGATCCTACAGAGATACCTAATGATGGCATTGATAAATCACCATCAGGACATTAATTGTTATGAATAGATCAGAGAGAAGAAGTACAACCCAGCCTGCTCGAGTCGGGTTAGACTCCACAAGCGGGTCAGGTATATTTCTACCTATAAATAGCCAATAATCTCAGAGTGAAAGGTAGGCCCTCTTTTACTAAACCAAAACTCTGTCAAAATTCTCTCACAAGTTCTTCCTTCTCTCTAAAATTCCTTGCCTGACTTGATCGTCGGAGGGTCCAGCGGTATAAAGCCACCGGCAGGCATCTCACCCCTTATTTGTGCAGGCGTACACGTGGCATTCACCCCTGACGTCACAGTCAGCTTGGACGGGAACAGTAAATCCCAATTCTTATCCTCTACAATCGTAAAATAAAATTATATAAAATACAAGAAATTGACTAATTGTTTTTAAAAACTTAAACTAAAAGAGCAATAATTGAAAAAACAAATTTAAAGAAGGGAACGAATACTAATTATTATTTTAAGAAATGCTAAAACATATTGAATAAATGATTTTGATTGCCCGCCAGATTTCGGCTCCAACATGTATATATATTGTAAGCCAATTGAAAAGAATTACTATTTTAAAAAGTTTATTGCCTTGTTTGTGTAAATTTTAATTTATTTTTAAAAAAATAATTTGTTTATTGGGTAAAAGGTTAAGCACTTTAAAAAAGTATATATTGTAAATTTTTAAATTAGAATAGCAAAATTTAATATTTTCTTTTAATATTATTTTTCAGTCATTTATAATAATTTTGTGTATTTTATCAAAATAATCATTTTAAAATAATTATTTTACATAGTAAGTTTAATTAAAATATACTATTTTTGTATTCTGTGCATGTTAGGGGTTAAGTGCTAGTAATAATCATCGCAATGATGGAATTGACACATCCAAACAAGCCGATAAGGAATGATCATAATTGCCTTTTTTTTCTTCTTCTTAATTAATGGAATGTGTACTATTTTGTTAGGAAGTTTTATTTAATGATTCGATTAGATATCAATATTTGATATTTCAAAAATAAGATGTGAAGTTTGACCAAGCAAGAGATAATTAATAGACAGCATTTTAGGTCTTGCTTTTGTATTTTGGTAGACTTTTTAAATTTAGACTATGTTTGTTTTAACGTAAAATATTTTATTATGAAAATATTTTACATGTAAAATATTTTTATAAAAATTATTTTTTTACTTGTATTTTTTGGTGTTTGATTAACATTTGAAAAATATTATTTTAAAAATCTGCGCTCAGGTGCCTTCTCACATTTCTCTCCTCCTTTCTTTCGCTCAATAATCTCCTCCAAGTTCCAACTAATCAATAATATTTTGCTCTAATTATTCCTTAGGTTAATCCAATGAAATCAGCATTCGAAAATGGAGGAACTCTTTCGATCAAGAAATCGGATGTCGTCCTCGTTCGTTCCCATACAGAATTTGCCGACGACGACGGCTTCTATTTTCTATCAAATCTCGATAAGAGCATCGCCGTTATAGTCCAAACAGTGTATTTCTTCAAGCCGAAAAGGAAGAAAAGCAGCGATAATGTCGCCGGAGTTATTAAGCAGGCTTTGGCGGAGGTTTTAGACCATTTCTTCCCTCTCGTCGAGAAATTAACGGTGAGCTCCGATGGGAAGCTCACGTGGAGTGCACAAACCGAGGGGTTCCGTTCATGGAAGCGGTAGCCGATTGCAAGATGGATGTGGTCGGCGACATTACGGTTCCTGATCCTGCGATGCTTGGAGATCTTGTTCACACGGTTCCTGGAGCCATAATGTCCAATAGGCGGGAAGGAGATATGAGAATAACGAAAAGAAGGGAAGAATTCCGCTAAAGGTTCCCGAACGCAGATTTTCAAAATTAACTTACGCTTTGATTTTTTGTAATTCAAATTTGGTTAAATAAGTAAAATATTTTACATAAGTATTATTAACTAAATAATGAAAAATAAGTAAAATATTTTACGTCGAAATAAATAAAGCCTTAATCACCCAGCATTTTTTTGTTATCAAAGAAATATATAAAATCACATATCCTATATGTTGTTTTTTAGTTTTTCCCCTTTATTTATTAATAGATCTTCATTAATTTTCAATTTTAATGGATAAATGAATACATAAAATTGGGAAGACAAAAAAGAATCTCAATTATCAAATTAGTTTATATAATATATCTAAAGTTAAAACTTGAGTTTTATTTTTTTTTAAATGTATATACGTAAAGTCATGTTTTATGCTGACATATTTTAAAGTTGTGACATTTATATATATTTGTAAATTGTCATATACCTGAAGGTATGATCTAATAAAATTTTTGGGTAATTGTGGATCCAATCTTAACTTACAAAGTTATAAGAGTATTAGTTTCATCAAATAAATTTTAATAAATTTAATCTTAATTTAATATATTATTCCCAAACTGCCCTAACATTGTTTAAACACAAGTTTTTTTCAGCCTTGCCGCCATTGCTTCTTCTCCAATGCCGACGCCGACACCAACGCCGGCCACTTTTTCTCTGGCGTCATCACTGGCGCTAATCAATCTTCCGACGCCGACTCCAACAACTTATTCTTCTCCGACGATCTCCCTTTTTATCCAGTGTCGTTCTCTTCCTTTTTTTTTGACGAAATTTATCAATTTAACATTCTGAAAATTTATCAGTTTTTTCGGCAAAATTTATCAGTTTAATTAAAAAATTTATCAATTTAACAAAATTTCTCATAGCATTTTTCGGTTTAACTGAGAAATTTGTCAGTTTAGTTTCTGAATCAATCACTTTAACATAAATTTATCAAACTGAAAATTTTATCAATAATCAGAATTTATGTTTAGGGAAATTTATCAATTTAACGAAAAAATTTATCAGTTTGAATTTCTCATAGCATTTCTTAGTTTAAATGTTTTGGAAAATTTCTCAACAAATTTAAACTAATAAATTTATCAATTAAAAGAAAATTCATCACAAGCTCACAGAGGAGGTGCGGAGTGTGAAATAGTAAGATCCATTAATTTTATCCTCATTTAGAAACATGACTAATAAGTTAAGATCATGTTTGTTTTGAAGGATTTAATGATAGGATTGGATTTCAATCTTTGTAGTCTCTTTATTCCATACTTGGATAAAAAATTGGCATCTGGACAAACAATGGATAATGGACATAGAATCCCATTAACTAGGGATAAATGTGTCCAAAGGGAGGGATGGGATACACTATTCATGCAAATGTAACAGTACTGTGCTATGCCTTCTTTTTATTTAGTTTCTGAATATATTTTTATGATCAGATTCGTTTATTACGTAGAGTTCGTCAAGTTTGTTAATTAGAAAAAAATTTAGATTGATGAGATACCTATAACTAAGTAATTGCATAACGTTTATTTATAATTAAATGAATAAAAATTATAATTTTGAGAAAAAAATCATTAAACAAAATTTATTCAATCACATAGCTACAGATATCGGATTAACCTATATTTTTACGTGAATAACAAACTCGACAACTCTACGTAGTGAACGAATTCAATCATACAAGCATATTCAAAAACTAAATGAAAAAGAAGGCAAGGTGCTGTGCTGTCCATCTCCACTGTTCATGGACTAAGGAGGATTCCCTAATGACCTAAAATGATGATGAAACCTTTGAATATATCATTAATGATATTTTTTTCCCATCTTTCTTCCTTAAGGTTCGTTTGGTATAAATGATGGCCTTTTTTACCTAGCAAATCACAAAAAAAGTTGAAAATAATTTAATTTTAAAAATTTCTTTTGAACTCCAAGACGGATTGAATATTGTAAGAAAGATAAATAAATATTATTTTTAAATATTATAAAATAAATATAAATTAAATTTGTATAATTAACTAAAAATTAAATTTTGTATAACCAAAACAAGAAAATTGAAATAACTAACTAAGTTAAGGCCTCGTTTGGCAACCAATTTTAAGCCTTTTTTTTTTTGCTTAAGGTTCAAAAAGTTAAAAAGCTACATTTGGCAACTCAAAGGATTTTAACCTTTTAGCCTTTTTGTCTTTTTGCATAAAAAAATTTATATATTTTTTAAAATATCATAACTTTTATTATACACATTCATTTCTTATAAAAATTATATTGTTTAAAATTTACTCGTCAAAATCTATCAAATAAGATCTATATTAATATAAAATTATTTAAAAATAAATTTAAAAAAATTATAACAACTTTATGTCAAACCTTTTGCTTTCTGGCTTAAAAGCACTTTAAGTCAAATTTATTGACTTATTTAGTTTTAAGTTGAAGTCACCCATATGATTCACTAAATGAGTTTTTTGCTTATTTAGTTTAAGGTGATTTTAAACAAAAAGCCTGATATAAAGTCAAGTTGCCAAACGAGGCATAAATTTGAATAATCAAAACTAAAATATTAAAATTAAAAAGTCAGCTAGATGCATACTTTAGCTTGTTATTTTATTTTTTTTATGGGCAAAGAGAAATTTATAATTTAGCTTGTTATTGTTGCACACAGAAATCTAAAATTACATAACTAAAATCTAAAATGAATATAACTACAATCAAAATTAAAATAACCAAAAATGAGGCACACTATATAATTTTAGGCTATAGCCTAAACTGTTGCATAACTAAAGCCTAAATTATAGTTTTAACTTACAAGTAGTTTTAAGTTACAAGTAAAAAAACATACGAATTTTTCCCGTTTAATTTTTTCTTATTTAATGAAAGAAGGTAAGAGAAAAAAAAAAGGCTTTAATCCGATAGCTAGCCAAAGAGAGCCTTTTTATTAACATTTTATATATAACTAAGTGGCGCCCTGGATATTGGATTTTCTTTTTTTCTGCACTAAAGCCATTTTATCATCCAATTAAGGTAGTGACCAATTAAGGAACTGCTGGAGTATTGTATAACATTGCCTACTTAGTTTTTTTTATCTATTTGTTTAGTAAAAAAATATTTTACGTGAAATAATGTTAGATTACCCGTGCTAGATAAATAAAAGACAAGAATAATATATTTAGTATGTAATTACCCAAAAAAAAAACATATTTAGTATGTATAGTACATTTTTATTTATTAAAAATATCATAATGGGTAGTACTATTTTAGGAATATCTAATAATTTTGGGAGAAATGATGAATTGGTTATTTGTTTTTGGGTGGGGGTTGATTGAACCGACGGATGCAATTAATATTCGGCATGATGACCCCATACACAATTAAAAGTGGGTGTAGAGTATAAGAAGGCGAAAGTTATTATTGAGGGTCGGTTTGTATTAAATGACTCCTACCAACATCTACCAGAACACATTGATGATGAGTTCGAAATTGGAAGAATCAAACGGAAAAGAAAGAGGAGAAAATGGTGATCTTATATGAAGTTGTTTTCGTTCTACGATTGAGGGATCAGATGATCAGGTGGCCGATGGTCCTCCAGAAGATGCTAAAGGAAATACAGGTAAGTGATTGGAGAAGAATTAAATTTAATTAGAGAGAGCGCTCTCTCTCTCTCTCTCTCTCTCTCTAGATCTCTTGTAGAATAGACACAGCTGATTTCTGCTGTGCTGCTGAGTGTTGAGTGTTGATATTCAAGTAATCCATCACGCCAAAAAGCTAACCCTAAACTGGAAAGAAGCTCTTTTTGCATGGGATTCCCATTTCCCAGCTAGCTACCTCTACCTAGCTAATATTCTTTCTTTCTTTCCTTTTTTCAACTTGCCCAGTCAAATTCACGACTCTCCCACCTCTCGGCCTTCTCATACAAATTAAACCCATTTCACCATTTTCCATAAATCTTCTCATCTTTGCTATCTCTCTCTAGAAGTACAGGTACAGCACATACCTTCTCTGCCTAATTATAATAATATTTTCAATTTTTGGGTTCTCATTTTGCTTTTGTTTTAGATTTTCATTTATATATAAATTAATATACGCTGCGCACATACATTTCAGTGATTAGTTTGTTTTGTTGACCTCATTAATTTCAGTGATCTTGGATCTCCATTATTCTCCAGTCATTGCAGTAAGTTTGAATTTAATAAGCTACAAAGAAGGTAAAGAAGAAAAGAAAAGAAAAGAAAAGAAAAGAAAAGAAATGAGGAACTCGGCAAGTCATCAGGTGGTGATGGAGATAGAGGCAAACAAGCCAGAAGGGAACGGGATAGTGGTGGGAGGGCTGAGCCCACTGAGCGAGACGTTGTGGAGGGAGAAGACGAACACGGAGTTCGTAGGGGATGTGTCGGCGAGGCTGACGTGGAAGGATCTGACGGTGATGGTCACTCTCAGCAACGGAGACACCCAAAACGTGTTGGAGGGTCTAACCGGTTATGCCGAGCCCGGAAGCTTCACCGCCCTTATGGGTCCTTCTGGCTCCGGCAAATCTACTCTTCTCGATGCTCTCTCCAGTCGCCTCGCTGCCAATGCCTTCCTCTCCGGTACCATCCTCCTCAATGGCCGCAAAACTAAGCTCTCCTTTGGTGCCGCTGTCAGTACTACTACTCTCCTCGCTCTACTCTACTATTGTTTTTTACACTTCTTCCTTCTTCTACTATAATTATTATTATTTATTATTATTATTGTAAAAAATATGAATGTCACATCCTCCTCTTAAAATCTATCTAATCACCTTAATTATAAATTAAGCTTCATTTTCAAAAACAATTTTCTTAATTAATTAGCATAACAAAATTGTGCATGTTATGTAGCACAAAACAAATAATATCGGCTCTAACCAAATAGTTATTTATTCAATTATTATTATTATTATTATTATTATTATTATTATTATTTATTTATTTATGTGATAATCAATCACAAATATGACAGTATTACTTTTATTTATTTTAGAAGCACAATTAAGTATGGTCGGTTTATTATTTATTTTAGATCAATTAAGTAATAAGTATCTTAGGTTTATTTTTAGACCGACTCTTTTAAATGAATTCCTATTAAATGATTATATGATGTAATTCTTCAACTGACTAATTGATAATATGCTTTGGCCAATTTTATGTTATATTAAAAATATTAATTATTTTCAAAAATATTTTTTAAAAAAAGTAAAATTAAATTTTTTTACAAACATAAACGTTGGGAGCTTCTTGATATTGGGGTAACTCCATGGAACAAATGGTAATTTCCATTCAGTTTCATATATATACAAAAACAAAAGAAATTTTACTAAAATCCAACTTAAATACTGGGACAGTAAACTCCTTTACTGGAATATAATTAAGTGATGACGAAATGAAAAACAAAATAGTGGGGCTAAAATATAAAATCTTTAAATTGTAATATTAAGTTGATTTTAGTTAAAAAAATAAATATATAAACTAAAACTATTTGCTGTCTTAATGATATTAAAAGTCACATGAAACATAGATACACAACGAAATTATTTTGTGAAACGAAATAAAAAATAAAAATAGTCTACTGAAGAAAAATCATATGAACAAATTCACTGAAAAAAAAAAACTAAAATCAATGACGATGCTTGCAATATGAATAATAGAATAATACATATAAAGATAATTTTTAAAAAATATATATATTTGGTAATCTTTAATTTTCACTTACTCTGTAACAGCATCAAATGATTTAGTGGAAGAAAAATATCTATTTCTTGATTTAAAAATAAATATTAATTAAAAAATTAGCAATTTCAAATATTCAGTAGGGTCAATTGCTCTCAATTGCTTGCTCTCACTCGGTTTGGTATGACTCCACCTATTTAAGTTGTTCAATTTACTAAAAATATACACAACTACATATTTTGGGATTACCAAATACGTGTTCTCCCTTCTATTCTACCCAGTTTGGCCAGCTTCTTTATTATCACACTTTTTAATTTATGAGCCTTCCATCACCTGCCTCCACAAGGCTTACTTTGGAATAAATGTTGAGATTTTCCTTAATTTTTAATTTTATGACTTTCTTTTTTTACCAAAATTTTGTCTCTTTGAGTTTATTTCTGGATGAGAAAAATAGTAAAAGAATGAATAAATAAATAAAAAATACTAAAAAAATGAAAAAATAAAAAAAAAAACTTATAAATCATTACCTCCGAAGTCCCAACCAAACCTAAATGTACAATGCGGTTAAGGGAGCGGTAGCAAAATAAACCGACTTCTCCATTCTTCTTCTAGATGTCGGTTGACACCTTTTTGATCTTCACTTTCATTTGTCTACTTGTATCTTTATTTATCAGCTAACGTACAATTGCTAGCTTCTTGACTCATCATTATTTTGCTGCTGTTATAATTTCGTCTCCTTTATGTCTATTTTGACTTTTCCTATGGCATATTCTTCTATTTTGCTGGGGTTTGGTTGGCTTCCAAAGTCCAATGCCGTTTCATCCCGATATATATATATATATATATGATTGTTATATGATTGTTTTACTTCTCGTTATATGATTGTTTTCCATTTGCTATAATTTTTATAGCAAATGGGATGTGCATATAATATATTTTAATATAACTTTAAATATTTTTTATATTTTTAAAAGTATTTAAAAAATAAAAATTATAAAATTGAAGTTACGTAAAAATTAGTATAACGAGAAATTAGTACCATCATTTTAAATTTATATGTTTATTTTTTATTAAAAAATATATTTATCCTTGCTAATAGAAAACAATCATATGTAATGAGCTCATCAAATTTTATTGTTGTTTCTCATATTTTTGGGATATAACAATATAAACTACTAAAGTGATGAGAATTCTCATAAAATCGGCCGGTCAAAAATAATAATAATAATAATAATAATAATAATTTGTTATAAACTAGTGGTCGGGCTCTTGCATGCCCTCACTCACCAATAGACTCTTGCCCCTGTCTCCCAATCTTTGGCCTTCCACTATAACAAAAAAAAAAGTCCTAATTTTATTGAAAATACTATATAAAAAAAAACAAATTATTCAATGTCCAATGTTGAATTCCTAATTAAATTTCTATGTTGCTGGTGAGCTCGGGCCTGGTCTTGCCTAAGCCTCGGCTTTTTTGTTTTTTAACCCCAATGTTAAGTATAAACGTTGTTTTGAAAAATAAGTAAACAAAGAGAAGTACATGTTAAAGAATCAATATTATTAACTCAATATGTCATTACAAATGCAGTATTTTGATTTTTATTTGTTTAAAACAAAGAAATTGTATTATTGATTTACTCCATTTAGGCACCACCAAGTCAAACAATTATTTGTATTGTTCTTATTTCGATTAATATAATATCAAAAAATTAAAACAAATAAAATTACATTAAGCTTAAGCTGTACAATTGTTTAAAATTGTCTATAGTAATGGGGTCTAAATACTTTTGAAAACTTCTATTTTCATAAATGTGTTGTCTTTTGGGTATTGCCTAAAGAGAATCTCAAGTAATCAATTACTCAATCATCTTCGAATTTATCTCAATAGTGGGTGACTGTGCCCTACTTAAGGTGGTATTTGGTATTGCTGACACTAGTAATTTATAAATTATAGTTTATAACAGAAGTTATGAGTATTTAGTAAAAATTGTCACTTGTAACTGAAATAGAAAAAAAAATAATTATAAATTGTAACAGAAGTTATGGGTATTTAAAAAAACCTATAACTTATAACTAAAATTAGTAGTGAAAAACTAAAAATCATATATACTAGCAGTAGTTTTAGCAAACATCCCCTTTAGTATTACATTTACATAATAAAACAAATTCTTTTAAAAAAATATTTTATATGACAAATATATTACATTGCTAAAATATCTTATGTGCACCCCCTAACTACAATAAAATTCAAATATGTTATAATATCTACCTAATAAAACAGATCGGTATTTTTAAAAATATCCTACTTGGCAAAAGTATTCTATACACGACTAGAATATCTCATATGATACTCTTTCTCTATACACAAAGCCCACATACATCAATAAATACTTCTATTTTCTCTCTCACTCACTTTCTTTCTACCCAAACAAATTCACATATATCCCTTGAGTGCCCCTCTTTTCCTTCAAATTATTTTTTTTCACATTTTATTTTGGTTTAAACTTAAAATCAGAAAACACCCATGAGAAAATAAATTAAGAAAAGTAAAAACAAGAAACAGTACTACTTTAAAATGACCAATTACAAAGGAATGAGAGGAATTTGTGGTATTTTAGTTTGACAAAATTCTACGGGGGAACATACATGTTAGTTTTCTTTTTCTCCTTTTATTTGTTTAGAACATTATATAGCGGTTTACGATCTAACCCGTTTTCTATTTAAATAAAAAAATTATTAGGAATAAAAACACTTAGTAATAGTAAAAATTATTGCCCAGTCTACTGAAAATTCCTAATATGTTAGTTTGTTAATAGCCTTTTGTTTTCTAACTCTTTATGTTAAGAAAATACCTTTAAACAAGGGTAATGACTAGTGTTTTTATGCACTTCAAATAATCTTCTAAGTGTTCCTATATTTGTTGAAATTGTGATTGATCACCATCAATTATTTCTAAAAAAATATAGTAAACCAAAATGTTTACATCTAGCTAGTTTCTAATACCATAGCTATTTCAAAATATAGGGTAAAATTTTAAAAATATTTATAAAATTTATTTTTGAATTTATAATTATATCTAAAATATGTAACAGATTAAAAATAGTGTGTACACTCTTAACTATTTTGTAAGTTAGACTAAATTAAAAGGGTAGTAAGAATATAAATATAGCAAAACAGTTGTTGATTCCTCAAATTTCTAATTTTTCTAATAAAATTTTTTATTACCCCAATGTTTATTAGTTGGTGTGACAATATTATTTATACCTTGTGTTTCAAAAAATAATTTATTACTATTTATCGTTTAATTTCCATCTTTACTATGTGGTATGTGGCGTTTAATTTATTTAGTTTCTTTTTTATTTAATTGTCATCTCTACTAGGTTGTAAATGGTGTTTTATTTAGTTTGTACGTCTAGTGGTATTCATTTAACTATTATTTTTTTTCTTGACACTTTTTTCCTATAAAAAATTAATTCATTTTGTCCTACTACTAATTGTTTTTAATCTTTGTCTTATATTTTAAACATATTCGAATATTAACTTAGTACTTATAGGCTATATTTGGAGTGTTGAACTAAAAAAACATAAGTTAAATGTCACAAGATTATGAGTTGTGAGATATCAAATCATTCAGATTAAATATCTTAACTTTAACCCAATCCTTTGTTTATTTACTTCATAGGATAATTACTTATCATATCCAACTTAATCAAATTCTTTGTTTGTTTTTGTAAGAATTAGATAAGATAAATAATTTGATGATAAAAATATTCATATGAATAATTTGGTATTCATTTTTTATAAAATGACATTGATTTTGTTTTCAGCCTAACGGTGACAATAACCTTAGCATTGCCTATTTATTAAGGCTCAGTTTCACATAATAATTATTTTTTTATTTTTTTATTTTTTTATTTGCTTATTTATATTTTTAATAGAAATGACATATTGACGCCGAATCTCCAAACCCTAAGATTCCCAAACCTCGTAGTCCTAGACCTTGGGATTGTCGAGAACCTCGAAACCCTCGTATTCTCGGGATCTCAAATCCTGAAACCCCCCGGAACCTGAGGATCCTAGACCCCGAAACCTCGTGGTCCCAAACCCTAGGATCTTTAAACTCCCTAGAACCCCGAGACCCCGTAGCCCTAGAACCCTGTATCTTAAGAGCCTATAGCCCCGAACCTTGGAACCCTCGGACCCCTAAGACCCCCAAATCCCCTGAACCATAGACTCTTGGGATTCCAGACCACTAGGACCTCGGGACCCTAGAGCTCTAGACCTCTAGACCCTCTGGACCCCTGGACCCCAGACCTCCAAAACCCCAAAAATCTGGACCCTAGACCGTCGGTAAATATTTGAGGTTGTAGGGCTGTCGAACATGGTGGATGGCTGAGAGTAGACGAAAATGACTTGAGCTGTCAATATGAGATTTAAATACAAAGGTAAAAAAGTAATTTTACATTTAGTCCATGGAACTTGTTATTCCGGGATTATGTATCTTATCCCCCATTGGACTAATTATTCTCCAATTTATGGGATTTAGACTCACCCAGGATAATTAGCTCGACCATTATTTTAGTAAATAAACATAGGATTAAGAAATCTCTTGGACTAATAGTCCAATCCAATATTATAATCCCATACTCCAAACATGACCATATATAATTAAATTTAATATAGGTACACAACAATGAAGATGAAATAAATCTCTAAATAAAGGAAGCACTAAATTACATTTAAAATAATAGATAATTTAATTATAATAAAATTCATTATTTAAAGTAATGGAAATTTTGCTAGTTTGAAATGCCTAATTAGATAACTAATTCTTATTTTTTTTAGTTTAATAGGTTTAAATGATTTTTTTATTTAATATTTAATTATTATCTATAAAATTTGTCAAAATGCATTTATATTCTAGTTGGCATTGTGCTGTTTACAAATCAGAAGCAAAATAATTTGTTTCATTTAAAAATTTTAAAAATAATTAACAAGTTAGTTTAAAAATGTTGAGGTTGAATTCGGGCCTGAACCTCCTTTCGGCTCAACCAAACTTCCATTCACGGGCTTTAGTGGGCCCACGGATCATGGGCTATTTTTACAAATAGTGCCTAGATTGTATAACTTCAGTAAAAAAGAATGGTGGTTAATGGTTACCCAGAACAAACCGTGCCTAGATTATATTATTTACAAATAGATAAATGGTAAATATAATTTTTTTTTTAAAAAGTAGTTAAACAAAAAAATGATCAAATAGCTACAAGTATTGAACTAATCGAGACGTGAATAAATTGATTCGAACACATAGGCAACTTTAGCTTTTTGGCTAAAAATATCAAAAAACCAAGATTGCTCATTTGGCAAAAAAGTTAAAAAGCTAAAAAATCAAAAAATCAAATCAAAATACAAATTTTTAAAATATTCTATTAAAGCTCTCACCACTTTTAAAATGCAATAATATTTCTTATTCATAATTTATTTATTACTAAATTCAACTACATATAATTGTTAACATCAAATATATAGAAGGGTAAAATTGTCCAATTTA
>JAULJZ010185427.1:6140-21768 GCA_032270985.1 Heliamphora pulchella | reverse complement strand
AGTTATTAGCTTATTATTTTATTAGAAGTTTATAAATTATTTTATTATTATAAGTTTATTACTGTATTAGTTTTTTTTTATATTTATAATTTATACTTTATACTTTATAATTTATTATTATGTTTATTAGTTATTACCTATTAGTTACATTTATTAGTTATATTTATAAGTTTAAACTTTATTTGTTTTTTAGTTTTTAAGTTTATAATTCATACTTTATAAATTTATTATTATTACTTTATAAGTTTATAATTTATAATTTATATTATTAATAGGGCTCGGGCCACCGGGCCGAGCTGCAGGCCTCGGGCTGGCCCACAAGCTCAAAGGGGGTAGGCTCAAGCCTAAAAAATCTATTTTTGGGCTAGAGCCGGGCCGGGCTTTTCTCGGGCCGGACCGGGCTTGCACAGTGCCGGGTATCGGGCCATCCACGGGTCTCGAACCATTTTTACACCCTTACTACTAATAGAGGTAGAGAACCTTGTGTGGATATATTTTACGCACAAGATAATTCAAGCTTAATATTTGTGCAGACATTAAGAAAAATTTTCCCCCAAGTATGACATTTTAATTTCCTTATAGTAATATCTAATTACTGCACTATGAACAATTCTTAAGACTTTTATGATAGAGGATGTGCTATTCCTCTCACTTCTTCATAGAAAGGAAAATTAAAGTTACCAAATAATTTGAAAATATTTTGTTTTTTTTAATAATTGTTCGGAATTAGAGCGCGATCACTAATTTCGTTCAAGACCAACGCACAACCCCGGAATATCAAGAAGAAAGGAGAAAGAGAGACAATATTGCATGCAATATACAATGTTTACATGGTTCTACAAATCGTGCCTACATCTACGGGATCACACTTTCACTATATTTACTTGGAAGTTACAAAAGGAACAAAGTTCTAGGGAGATGAATATCAGAAAACAACTTCAAAACATAAGAACATAGCGGCTACTGCAAACCCTAGCAGCTAATAAGGATGCGTTCTTGCACAGACCGCTCGATCGGTCAAGACTAATCCTCAGCTTTTCCTCCAATTTGCACAAAGTGCTGCGAACAACATTAGATTACTCGAGCAGTCCTGTCTCATACATGATTTTTTTCACCTTCCTCTGACAATGGTGTCAACAATTAGTGCTAAGATGTTTGTAATTTGATAATGAGTTAGAATGCTGTTTCACATCCAATGTCAAACCAACAATATTGATTCATGAATATTGAATACTATCAATGATAAACCAGTTATATAGCAATGTTATTTAACTGTTCATCATTAGCTTTAAAATGTTTGTATTTGATATTGAGGAGAATGATATTTCAGATCCAATGTCAAAACAACCATAAGGCTGATACTAACTTGAAAACTCTTGAAACCATAAACGTTTAATGACTAATGTGTTATAAAAATGAAGTTTAATCCACAATAGTTTAGCGTTGTTTGTTCATTACATGATCCTTCAACTGTTCAGCATTTGCTAATTCGTCGAAGACCTTTCCCCTTTTCTATTAAGATTTATATAGATAAGGTGTCCATCCTTCAACATACAAAGTGTTCGGCATTATACTCTTTTAAGGGACTTTGATATGCTTGTTACAATTTGACAATTAAAACCGCAGTGGTCACAACCAATTAACAACATCTAAGAAAACATGGAAAAGAAACTCAATTGCATTTCCTCAGATCATTAACAGGTATTAGTTTCAAAATGAAAGTCTAAAAGCATCTATTGACAAGGATTGGATTACAGAGAAATGAGCAGAAAGTCAGCCTGCAGATGTGAACATATTTTGGACACAGATTGCAATTTGAAATTGGAGCCATACCTTTAGCCCTAGCAATTCAATAGCACAGGTACTCCCGACCACCACATGCAGAGTTGCACACCAACCCGCTCTGCAATGAAAAACCAACATTACGGGAGACCGGCAAATTCCAAGAATGCATATGCAGTATGAAATACAATTAAGCATGCTTTCCTAAACCTCCTGCTCCTGTACGAGGCAGTCTAAAAAACATGGAATATTTCAGTGAGATCGTAACCACCATTGAACACTCATCTTTCACCACCAGAATTTGGCCAAAAAGTAAAAAGAGATCAAAGGTTACTTGGAACTTTTGAAAATCCACAAATGACCCAATCTCTGAATGGAAAACCCTACCGTTTTGGGCGGGCCAGTTGGTCCACCATGAATACGAAGAGGTAAATATTTGTGCTGAATGGTCTGTGTCATCCGTATGTAGGTACCGTGCGCCTGTAGAGAAGGGGGGAGGATGGGATTAAAAAATTCATGGAGATGCCCCATGATAACTATCAACACTTCTTTAAAAGGAGGGAGGGGTAGGAAGAAAAAATGAGCATTTTGGTATTCATGAAAGAAGAAAGTAAGCATAACACACTACCAAGCAACTTGATTGCATTACATAAGGTACCCCCAGTTATTATAAGATCTTCAATTACTAGGGCACGCTCTCCTGCTTATACAGCCCCGACATGCATCTCCACAATGTCTGTTCCATACTCCAAAGGATACTCTTCCGGGATAACTTCCCCTGACAATGCAATCAAATAATTAAGAATTCCGCAAAACCTAAACACTTCTTTGAGCAGCATCTAAACATATATTTTAACAATCTAGCCGTAAAACAAAAGGCTAAAACGGACAGAAACTGAACTGAAAGTTGACCACTGCCCCCAGCAAAAAGATGGAGAGGAAGTAGTACATAATGTCTTATCTACAAGAATGACATGTCACAAGGCAACTAGAAAACACCTTGCACCAAAGAACCCCAACCCCAAAGCTCAAAATCAATTCACCAGACTTAAATGTAAACAACATTTCCCTCGGGAATCTAGAGATTGACAAGAAATCATGACTGCATCCCAACTAAAAAAAAGTGTGAGCCTCTCCACGCAGTCACGCACATGTAGCTGAATTTCAATAAATAACTACAAATGCAGTTGAAGAAAGTACATTGGCTACATTGCTGTAATGATAGACAAGATAAATGTGCCAAAACTTAAGAACTGACAACTTTCCAAACCTAATGGTTGAAGAATCTATTCTGGTGTCCATGTAGGTCTCCCACGTCAAATTGACACACCAATTTTGAAGTGCTTATACAGAAAATCATTCAACTAGAGTACATGGAGATGGACTAGCAATCTACACAGAAGGATACATTAGCTAACTGGAAAATCTTACTTTGAACAAAATCCGAATGGGATACATCACATGAAGTGAAATTGAAGCACAAGTACGGTACCAATCAAGGTACAAAAATAGAGTTTGAACTTTCACATCTACAAGGATTTTAGCAAGCTGTTATATATTAAAATTTCGTAGGACCTTGTACAGTATAATTAATAGAATTATGATGCAAGTTAAATGCCTTGCAACATTAACCAAGTGTGGAATGTCTTTAAAGATCATAACCAGAAGCAATAGAATTCAAAACCACACATTAGTCAACTGTTACTCTCAAACTGTTTTATGAAATAAACATTGCAGGGTACATATCATACAGCAGCAGGACCTAAACAGGATACATTTCAAAACTTAGAGAAGCAGTAATAATACATATCTATGGCTTTGCATTGGCTCAGGGACCATATCAGGTAACATGCAACAGAAATCGCATATGGAACGGATATGGAATATTCAGAGAAAGGAGGGGGAAAATTGAAATCATGGATGCACTCCTACTGCCCTACAGCTACTAAGCAAGGATTGTTGGCTGTCCAAGACTAATTTTCAAAGGAAAACTATGCATTTTGCACACATAAAACAAAAGGATCGACACAAAAGATGTACCAGGCAACTTATTGGGTTTTCTCATTGGGACAAATCTTGCTCTAATAGCCAGTGCAATGGGAGGCCGAAATATAAAACCTCTTGCTTCAATACCTGCAGTATGCCAGCAATATAAGCATATAACACATTGTTAAAGGTTGCCTTACAGGAAAAATGCATAAAATAAAACCAGACACCTTTTAGAAAATGCACGCTAGAATACTACAAGTCTACATCCAATATGGTTAAACGTTTTCAAAATCGTGGCTTGAAGGTGGCTAGAAACTGTCTTGAATACCAAAAGCTGAGGAAGATGACTAATGTAGAACTTCTAACACTCACTAACGTGGGTATTTAAGTTTCCACAACAGGTGGCTCAAAATACATAATATAAGCAGCCAACTAAACCTTGGCCGTGTCCTCTACTAAAGAACCAAGCACCTCCAAGGCAAGGAAATGAATTCTCGCAAACAAAATACCTCAAAGGCATGAAAATAACATTTTGCCAACCTTTTTCGGATACTTAACGGGGTTGTAAAACGTCTTAGCTGACTTGTGCAGGCAACCAAAACTTGCAGTTATATATCCCAGCAGTGAATGCGCGAAACTACAGACTCCAATCAACGAACTGCTAAAATGCAGCATTTGCTAGGGATGTGGCAATTTTTGTCTGGATAACACTCCTAGGAAAACCTTGAACAATTGTGCTCCAAGAGAATGCACATCCAAACAGAGGTATTATATGCAAGTCGGACTCAAAAACAGTGAATCATTCATTGGTGCACTGTACTTCTCTCATTCACCAAAATCTCCATTACCTTCCCAAATTTGTGGTTAACATAGAATTGACCTGAAACCACATAAACTACTAAACTACGGTCGCAACGGTTTCAAATAAAATGTTACAATGTAGATAGCTATGCTAACAAAGAGTTCAAATTCTTAAAGTCCATTACAAAATGCTTACTAGATTCAGTTTCAGTAGAAAAAACTCAATGCAACGATCCCACATTGTATTGTGTCAGAGTATGTGATCCCATCTCGGGGTATGAAATGAGTGATTAATTAATATTGGAACTTCTTCACCTAATAGCATAAGCTTTTAGGCTAGATATAAAGTTTTTACGTAGTATCAAAAAGAGACCCACATAAAAAAAGTCAACGTACATGATAATATATCCAAGAAAATGGATGCACAATAATACAAAAATATTCAATTTGTCAATGGTATTGTAGCAATTAACAAGAGCAAGTGGTGACTGAGTGGAGTAAGGAGTGTTGAGGACAATGATGAGAAAGTACAAGATTATTAAAAGAAAAGAAGATGAAACATTATAAATTAAGTGGATAAAATTATTTAGGTAAATTCGAAATTTAATATAAAAAATTAAAATATTAAATTGACAAAATATTGTAAAATTCTGTCCATGTAATCGATGGGCCACCACCAATATCATACATGCAAGTGTAGCTGATCCTATGATTTTTGGTCATATAAATGAAAAAGAGTACTTTCAACTAGGGGTGCACAAGTGATCCAAAAAAATCAAAAATCGAATCAATTCGATCTCTATAAATTGGGTTGGGTTTGATTTTATAAGCAATTGCTTTGGTCCTAAGTCTTAAAAAAGTAAAACCAATAATATTAATTCAGTTCTGGGTTAGTTTAGGATTAATTCGAAAATCGAACCGTATAAACCCGAATATATATATATTCAATGTAATAAATTCAATAAAATAAGCCATTAATTTGGAACTAGATTTTCCCAAGAAAGGTTGGGAGAAGTTGATCATTTCTTAGGAAAAGTTGTATTTCTTAGGACCAATAGAACCAAATAAAAACATTTGTTTCTGTTTTAGGGTTAATCATTTATTTCTATTTTATACTTCTGCATATAAGACTTGATTATTGGATTAGTTATTGAAAAATACCAGCATAGATATAAAAGGATCACTTACCCGTATATTCATTATTTTTACTTTTCAAGAAAAGTTAAGTTATGCAGACCAAATTTTAAAATCAGTAGAACTATGGATTCAAACCGATCCAATCTAACTATTATTGGTTTGGTTTGGTTTGGTCCGACTAAATTATTGATTTGGTTCTAGGTTGAAAAAATTAAATCTAATTAATATTGGTTCAGTTTTGAATTTAGCATGAAATCGAACTAAATCGATCTTTGTGCCCTCCTACTTTCTACCTACTCATAATTAATCACAAGAAGCAAAATCTCAGGCTATAAACGGTGAAATCATTTTGTTGTTGGTTTTATGGTTGAATATTGTGTACTTAAAGATTTTTTAATGTAAAAAGATGATGGCCTTATTTGGTTTCTGATTTATTGACTCTTGACTTAAAATTACACAAAAGTAAAAAGTAGGTGATTGATTGGTAATGCAAGCTTATTTCCTTATTCTAAAAGTGTTTTTAGTTTTTCTACCTTTTTAGTTAAAATATAAATTTATATTTTCTTAAAAAATATCACAACTTTTTTTTTTTGGAGACTATATATCACATGTAACTTTCATTGTAAACATTTTCTTTTTAAATAAAATATATTTTAGAATTTACTCACCGAGATCTATCAAACAATATTCATATTAAATATGAAATTATGAAAAAAAATAAAAATACAGATAAGAAATTCAAATCACTTTAAGGAATAACTTATTGTTTTATGACTTGTTTGTCATAATGTTATTTAAAAGTAAATAAAATTTTAACGTGAAATTCTATGGAACGATCCAAGTGTACTATTGACTCAATAACTTAAATAAAAAGTCTAACAACGCGGTTTAAAAAATTTTTAAATATAAGTTATTAATAGTAGTTCACAAGTTTTTTATATACCAGACTTAATTTTTATCTCTCATCGATGTGGGATAGAGTGTCATAATATCTTTCACTTAAATACGCGACGTCTTCGTCGCGTGACCCAAGTTCTTTTCCTAGTTGAAATATTGATAGCAACCCATTAGTGAACACAAAACAGCTCATAAGCATATACAAGGTATACAACTTTGGAGCCTCTATCCCTATTCGGAGTTTTTACTTTTCTATCTACACTGCCACGGAGCCCTACATAGAGATCAAAAGTTGACTCCGATACCATTTTAACGATCTAAGTGAACCACTGACCCAATAATTTAAATAAAGAATCTAACAACTCAATTCAAAATTTTAAACTCAAGTTATTAGTAATAATGCATAAATTTTTTTATATACCATATATAATTTTTATCTCCTACCGATATGAAATAGAATGTCACTGTTTAATTTTACCAAATAATTTTTTTACTTATTTGAGTTAAAATTATTTAAAATAAAAAGTTACTTTAAACACAGTTACCATATAAGGATGCATCTCAGAAAGCGATGATGTAGTGTAACAAACTAAAAGTATTATTGGAGCAATTGCTTCTTCGTCTAAGAAAAAATTAAATTAAAACTAATATCACAATTAATTAGGGTTTGTTAAAGGAGGAGTGCAACATGCACCAAAAAAATTCTCACCGAATGTACCGAATAGTTAAAAAGGCTGTGATCAAATTTACTAAATAATTGGAAGAGTTAGCATTAATGATTATTTTTTATTTTAAGATTTGAAATGTTATAATTTTATTATATATTACTCTTTATCATGCTTGTAGGGTTCTTTTAGAATGAATACACAAAGAATAACTAGAGAGATGAAATATACAAAGTGATCAGAGAATATAGAACAGAGAGAGATGAGGTTAGGTGAAGGAAAAAGTTAATTGAGTCTGGAATAGTGGCAGTATGAACGAGGTATCCGACTATCAAGTCTGATTGATCCGAAAGCATAACTATCCCCCTATTTATAGCACTCAGAGAAATTATGTTGGGGTTTGGATAGAACTCTTTTAAGAAATCGAATCAGATCATGAGAGGCGATATCAGAAAATCAACTAAGTAGTGTGTTCTATTCCAACTTAATTAGATCGGTCGACAGGAGCCTCGTGGGTACTCGACCCGCTTGGGTCAAGTACCCGACCCACTCGGGTCGAGTGACTCAATGATCACTCGAGTGACTCGAGTGAAAGGGTCCCATAGCTTGACAATTCCTTTCCCTTAGCGACCAAACCACATGTCTCCCAATGTCCCGTGCAGATGTTGTACTGCCATTATTTTTTATTGTCTCTGGGACAGTCTTTCGATTCTCAGAAGAATTTATGCTGATATAGCATGTGCTATATATATTTGGCTTCATTCAGTCTGTGCTGTGCTTACATAGTCTGTGCTATGTTGTAGTTAGGTAGTCAGAGTAACACAGCCTATGCTGTCTTCACGACCTATGTCATGGCAATATTACAGTCTGTGCTGTCTTCATAATTTATGTCATGAAAATATAATCAAGTAGTCAAAACTACTGTCATAGTCTGTGCTATGAAATATTGTATACGTTATCGCAATAAATAGTTTTGCTAGGTGTCCAAGCTACTGCCAACCTTAGTGGCTCGGATCTTCATAACTCGAGCAGGTCACCACCTTCAACTCTAGTATTCTGAATGAGGCATAATGCAAGTGTCTTCCATTTACTAAGATGAATAACTTACTCGAATGGCCTAGAGCCAAGTGACTCGACCTCCTTTATCCGAGACGCTCTGAGCCATCGAGTTATCCGAGCACTGGGCCACTCGTGACTCTGAATTGCATGATTTCTAATTGACTCGATGTAATCAGAGTTACTTTAGATCTCGAGTGACTCCACTATCGAGTAACCTGCTTGTCATTCACTCAAGCCTCTAGCTCGAGTCACGTAAGTCAAGTTATGTATTTTTGTTTTAATCATCTACAATGTTTATATTTTAATAATTTATTCGTCGAAATCTAATAAATAAAATAAATATTAAATACAAAATTATAAAAAATTAAAGATAAATTACGCCTTGTTTGACTAAAAACTTATAAATTGAATTATAAACTTAAAAGGCAATAAGCAAAATCTATGTTTTGTCAATAAAATTAATGTGTCATTCCATAAAATAAGCCACTCAACAAGCTTAATTTTTTGAAATTTAAAGCAAAAATATTGAAAAGGCTTATAAGAGAGTTTTATTTTTTATATTTCATAATTGACTATAATCTCTTAGACATCCCACTTTATTTCTATTCAAATAAAATTTTCAGTGTTTACCTTATTAGATATCTCACTTTGTTTTGCTTATTTTCTTTGTCATCTCTTATTTTTTATCTTGATTGTGAGTGTGTTCTTTTTACATGTTCTCACAGTTCCAAACACATCAAATGTTGATGGGATATGATGTTATCTATGATTAATTTTTTATTGTGTTGACAATTTTTTACACTAATAAAATTTTTATATATAAGTTATCATTAACTAAAAACAAAATTTAAAAAAAATTATGTCAAAAAGATTTTACGTATTTTGCATTAAGAAATAAGAAACTCATCATCATACTTTTACATTAAAGAGATCGATCATATTCTTAAAAGTTTACAATTATGTAATAAATTTTTCTCTATACATGAGTGCTTCTACATGAAAGTTTCTTTTGCCCTCCATTAAGGCATGAAAAATATTTTACACTATGTATTATGATGAACATAAAATATTGTGTTATTGAAACTTTCATATGTAATCTTTTTTTTAAAAAAAAAAGTCATACATGACAATTTTTTCATACCTTGCATCAATGTATTAGAAATTTCTTATCATATTAAAAAAAATTATACTGAGAGATTTCTTATTTATAAATTGCTCATTTTATTTAAAATTAAGAATAACAAAATTAAAAAAATATATGTATGTATAAAAATATTTTCATACTTTATCTTAAGGTATAAAAAGTTTCACAACTCTATGCATTATGATAAGAAGCTCTTTAGCTTAATTTAAAAAAGAGAATTTTCATATTTTTAAAATTTTCAAAATTATATCTCGAAATATTTTTTATTTTTTCTTAAAAAATAACAAAAATATTAATATAATTAGTTTTTTAAATACATAAGTGCTCATACATGAGAAATTACTCATGTCTTGAGTCAAGAAATTTCTCATACTCTGTATTTTCAAGAAAATTATTATGCTATTGTGTTTAGAAAAATATAAAAAAAAATTTCCTACATGATTATATTAAAAAATTTATGTTGAGAAATTTTTTATTCATAGATGTTCATTAATTTACTCAAAATTAATAACTACAAAACTGAAAAAAAAATATGTACGAAATTTTTTCCATACTCTGCTATAAAGTTATGAAAAATTGCATATCTCTATTAAGATAAGATTGAGAAATTTTTCATATTAATTAGTATAATTTTATTAAATTAAATTTAAAGGCATGTCTCAATTTTTTTAATAATAACAAAATTATCGATGTAATTAATTTTTTTTCAACACATGAATTTTCATTGTGAAATATTTTACACACTTTTCAATACATTTTAAAAATTGTTCATTACTTTTTTTTTTCTTCAAAAGTATTTTTTAGCGCACATACAGCTATTGAACTTTTTAGTGTTACGAAATTTCAATTAAATTTAATGTGTTCATAGTCAAACAATGGTAAAAGAACCTTCATTTGGTAACATGTTTTTTTGACTTTTTAAGCCAAAACACTTGAAAGCCTAACATAGATTATTTGATAAAAAAGTTAAAAAATTATAAAAGTTAAATCAAAGTACTAATTTTTAAAATATTCCATTCAAATTACTATTTCTTTCTAAAAGGCAATAATATCTAGATGGTGACGTAATCCCTTATCACTTCTCATAATTTTTATCGTAACTCTTTTTGGTAATTGATTCGGAGATTTCATTTGGTAACTGTATACTTTCTCTTGTTATATAAATTCTTTTTATGTTATTCGTTTTGAGAATTTAACTCGAATTATATTTGAGATGGAATAGACTTTTAGTCTATTTGTAGCTAAATTTTAATCACAATAATTTGACTTTTAAAAAATTTTAAAAATAATTATAAATTTATACAAGTATGGTTAGTATTGAATTTTATTTGTAACAGTAAAATCAGTTTAGATTTATTTTTCTCTTTTACAAATATAGATTAGATGTATTCTATTTTGGTGTGCAAGCCATTTAGAAATTGAGCACCCTTTTGAACTCAATTTCTTTTTTCATATGTTGAATTACTTTTATTCGTAAAAGTAAGCAAATTATCAAACCATATAAAATCTCTCTCTTTGTGATTATCGGAAGCTCCCTGTACAACAATTGGTGTTAGAGATTTACTTAAAATAATTTTATTGCTCACTGCCAAGAGTTTAAAGTAATCGAAAATCACTTTAAAATATATTAAAAGCTTTGTCTCGTCAAAATTATTCTAACAATATATTATACGTTAAAAACGAAGGTCTACACCATCTAATTAAGTTCTTCTGCTTGAATTGGTGACCCACATATAAGGGTCGTCAACGGACCATGCCAGACTGGCCCGATTTGCGTAAGTAGTGCCTAGGTTCGCCCACGAGCTATATTCGACGAATTATTTTTTTGTGATGGGCCGGGCAGGCCAGGCTTAAACTTAAATAGTTAAACTCAAGCCCTACTCAATGGGCTTAACTAAACTGGGCTGATGTAGGGGTGTCCAGTAAACCCGAAGAACTCATGAACCAACCCAACTCGATCTCCATGAGTTGAATTGGTTCAGCTCTATCAATTAATGGGTTGGGTTTTGGATCTTAAAAATATTAAACCGATGTAATTAGTTCGATTCTTGAATTAAGAATTTTTAAAACCAATCGAATTCAAGACCGGAAAGATAATATATAAATAAGATAAAACTATTATTTATATTATTTGTATCCTTAGTTATAATTAAAAATGTATAAATTAAAAATAAGAGGAGTGAAATTTAAGCTGCTCAACTTAATATTTTATTAAAAATAAATAAATTGCTAATAGAATAAGGCATATATTATTACTTTAGAATATTTACTAAGAAAAATATTTAATTTAATTGAACTCCGGTTCCAACCCCCGTTTATTTGGGTTGGGTTGGATTGGGTTGGTTTTAAAGTGTAGATGGTTCGGTTCTAGGTACAATATATATTTTAGAACCGAACTTTATTGGGTCAGTTATAGATTAAGTTTCAAACCGACCCATGCCCATTCCTAGGCTGATGGGTGGGCCAGTGAGCTGAGAAACTTAAATACTATTTTTTTTCTTTTTAAAAAAAATTAACTTAAAACTTTCTGATTTCATGGGCTATTCAATAATCAAACAATTTTTGTATTAGTCAAATAATTTTATTAATTACATAAAACAATTCCTACTAGGCGGGCTACCGGGCAGGCTATCAAGTCGGGCTTTAATCCTTATACCTCGGCCCGACCCGAATACGAGCTCGCCCGAGCATCGGGCTTAGGCTTGGCCATAGTCCAACGGGACGGGAGGGCTTGGGTTAAATAACGGACCAACAGGTAAAATGATGACACTCTCAGCGCACCTAGCTCTCCGCCCAACCTAGTCTGATTTGCCAGACCCAAGCTGAACGCACACAGCACAGCCCAGACCATGTGCACCCTTATGCCATCTCTGTCCCTTTCTGTAATACCACATTTTACATCGTTGGAATATAAAAATTAAGTTTTGTACATAAAAAATATGTGTGACATATTACTAATAACTCAAGTTTAAATATTTTAAGTCACATTATGAAATTATTTCTTCCAGTCATTGCACAAACGGTCTACGTGGGTCGTTATAAATGATATCAAAGTTAACAAGGTCTCATGATTAGTTTTTCGTGGCGATGTGGATAAACAAGTAAAGGTCTCAAATTGTATACATTGTACATACTAATAGACTGTTCAGTGCCTACTAATGAGCTGTTATCTACATTACAGTTAAAAAAAAATATAGGCCATGCGACAAAAGCGTTCTATATTTGAATGAGAGATATTGTAATTCCACATCTCACATTAATAGAAGATCGAAAAAAAAAACAACTTGTGAGTTACAACGAATAATTTGAGCTTAAACAATTCGGATCACATTGTTAAATTCTTTATTCAAGTTATTAAACTAATAATTCACTTGAATTATTACAAATTTAGTATATTTTTTTGGCATTTCTAAGCAATTCAAAGTGAATTTTCACTATTTTTGGTTGTTCTGGATCCAACCGTAGTCTCAGATTTGCTCAATTCAGCTTCTGAAATTCTATTTTGTTTATTTGGAGCATAAAAGGGGATCAACATGAAATATAAAATTTTGCATTTCAAGAAATCTCTCAATTCTTTTCTTTTTGAAATTGAGAAATATCTTAATTCAAAGATTTTAAAATTTTCTCCATTTTGAAACGAAGGGATTCTCAATTTTTATTTTTTTAATTTCACAACTAAAAAATTTCTTAGATTAAACCGTTTCATTTTTAAAATCTAACTTTTATCAACCTTTTAGTAACTTGTAAAATTTCTTATTTTTTAAAATCTGTAAGTTTTGAAACTAAGAAATTTGATGAATTCATAACTTCTATCTTATAATTATATTATTTTTTTAAAATGAAAATTCATAAAATGCTTTTTTTGCTTTTTAAAAATGAGAAATTTATCAATTCATGTAAAATTGAAAAGAGAAATCTCAATTTTAGAAACCTGAAACTAAGAAATTTCTCAATTTTAATTTTCTTAAAAAATTAATATTATGATTTTTTAAACAAAAAAAATCATAATTTCTTAAAATATACAAAATATGTGCATTCAATCAGCTCTTATTTCCCAATTTCATAAATTCTTTTAATTTATTGAAACTAAAAGATTTATCAATTTTAAAATTTATCAATTTCTTTTATTTTTCAGTGGCGTTTCGTTACTTAGGCTTCGTTTGTTTCGACAGAAATAATTTTTTAAAAAATATTTTTTCGCATTTTCTAGTATTTGGCACAACAAAAAGTAAAAGTCAACGAAAAATATTTTCCAAGTCAATGGAAAATAAGTTTTATTTTAATAGAAAACGCTTTCTATTTTTTTAGGGCAAAAACATTTTCTACCCTTACTAGTGGGGGACTAGGGTCAGACGTCAAGGGGTTTGGGATCCTACGATTCCATGGGTCCGAGGTTTTGGGGATCCGAGGGGTCTAGCGATCCCGGGGTCCACGGTTTTGGGGGTCCTGAGGTTCACGGGTCCTGCGGTTCGGAGTCCTATGGGTCTAAGCGTCTAAGGTCCCCAAGGTTCAATGGTTCGGGGTCTCGGGGGATCAAGGCGTCTAGGGTCTCAAGGATTCGATGGTTCGAGGGTTCAGGGGTCTGGAGCTCAAGGTCTGGGTCCGAGGGTCTCGGGTTTCAGGGGTCCCATGACCAGAGGGATCGGGGGTTCGAGGTACTAGGGGTCCGAGCGTCTAGGGGATTCGGGAATCTAGGGTCTAGAGGATCGGGGGTCTCGAGGTTCAGGGGTTCCAGGGTCCAAGGGATCGGAGGTCCAAGGGTCCTAGGGCCCAAGGGTTTTGGGGTCTTGTGGGGGCTAGGATTCCGAGTGTTTAGGGTCTCGGAGGTCTAGGGTCTAAGGTTTCCGGGGTCAGGGGTTCGAGAGATCTGGGGATCCCAGGGGTCCAGAGGATTGGGGGTCTGTGGTCTCGGGGGTCCTGAGGGTCGTGGAGGTCCTAATGGATTGAGGTCCAGAGTTCTTGCGGGTCCGAGGTTTGGGGGGTCCCGGGGTTCGAGGGTCCGAGGATCCCAGGGTTTTAGGGATCCGATGGAACGGGGTTCTGAGGGTTTGGGGTCCCAACGTTCTCGAGCTTCCAGGGGTCCCATTATGAGGGTCAAGGTGTCTAGGGTCTTGAGGTCCCGTGGGTCCAGGGGTTCCAATTTCGGAAGTCTGGGAGTCCAAGGTCTTGAGGTCTCATGGATCTAAAAAATCGAGATCTCGCGAGTCCCAGTGGTTCGAGATTCCGATGGTTCGAGGTTTTAGGGGTCCGGCGCTCCGAGGGACCCAGAATTCGAGGTCCTGGTAGTCCGAGGATCCTGAGTTATCGAGGGATCCAAGAGTTCTTTAATTATTAAATTTTAAAAACTATGAGTTATGAAATATTAATGATTTTCTATAGAAGCCAAACAACATAAAATATATTTTGACGTTCAAAACAAAAAACATAAAGTATTTTTTAAAAAATATTTAATATCACAATTAAACACGGGAAAATAAGTTGTTTTCTAAAAAATGTTTTCAATAGAAAACATATTATGTTGAAAAATATTTTCAACCCAAACAAACGAGGCCTTAATTTTACATAACTTTGTGAAAATCTTCATTTTCTTTTTTTTTGTGAAAATGTTCATTGATACCCTCATAATTATAAGAAAATAATTCTCGAATATATGGGCCTAATTAAATAATTGAGTATTATACAAAATTGTATGTAATAAATATTTATTTTACTTTCTACTTGTGACAAACTTTTACCTACCATTACAAATTAATCATAGGAAATAAATATATATATATATATATATATATATTATTTCTCAATAAGTAACATTAGCTTTTATTAAAACATAATTATTAAGAATAATTCTAATATATTAAAATTAATGTGACTAAAAATAAAAACTTTTGAAGACAAATTTTGTTTATACATATGCAAAACAGTAAATTTTTTCAAACAAAAACGATGAATAATATGCGACATAATCCACCCCACACTCACAAGTATGGTACATTCCATTAAGTGTTAACAAAAACAATGAATAATATGCGACATAAACCATCGCACACTCAGAAGTATAGCACGTTCCATTAAATGTTAGCATAGAACCCACCAATGTTTCCCCCCTTGTATGTTGATTAAGAGTTATAGCTTTTCCAATATATATATATATATA
>JAULJZ010185417.1:6185-21770 GCA_032270985.1 Heliamphora pulchella | reverse complement strand
AAAGCTATGTCTAGTATTTTTTAAAAGGCAAAACAAATAAGGTAATTTCTGTTCACTGGTTGTGGAAACATGTTTAGCGGTGTTATCTATCGGTACCTGGTGTGTAGATTTGAGAGTCACTAATCATGTCTGCAATTCATTGTAGGGGTTCCAAGAAATTCGACAACTTAGTGATGTGGAGATTTACCTGCATATGAGCAATAATACAAATGTAATAACAGTTGCAGTAGAAGGTGTCACTCTCAATTTTGGTAGAGATTGGATGTTAATATTGAGAGATTGTCTTTATGTACCTGCCATTAGAAGAAATTTAGTTTTTATTTTTAGATTGGAAGACGGATATTTTGTTTATTTCGATAACTCTATGGTTATTAAGGACAATAAACGGGTTATCTGTTCTACTACATTGGTGGATGATCTTTATGTTATTACCTTAATCTCTCTTACACTATAACTGACTAAAATGAATAACACATCTAATTTACCATATAAGAGAAAGTTTCCTTCTTTAATCAACCAAACGTTTCTTTGGCACTTATGCTTGGGTCATATTATTTTAAAAAGAATAAACAGACTGGTAGAAGATGGACTTTTGAGTTCATTGGAAGTGTAGGCACTTTCAGTCTGTGAATCTTGCTTAGAATGTGAAATGACCAAGAGACCCTTTTCGGCCAAAGGTTATAGAGTTAAAGAATCGTTGGAGCTGGTTCATTCTGATGTGTGTGGTCCTATGACAATTTGGGCTAGAGGTGATTTTGAGTACTTTATTAGTTTCATTGATGACTACTCAAGGTATGGATACATTTACTTGATGCACCGTAAGTCTAAATATTTTGAGAAATTCAAAGAATTCAAGGTAGAGGCAGAGAAGTGTCTGGGTAAAAGTATCAAATCACTACGATCCGATTGCTGTGGAAAATACCTCTTTGGAGAGTTTAAGGACTTCTTGTCATCAGAGGAGATTACATCCTAGTTGACTGCACCTGGCACTCTGCAGTAGAATGGTGTAGCAGAAAGAATGAATAGAACTCTTATAGAAATGATAAAGTCCATGATGAGTTATTCAAGTTTACCCAATTCATTTTGGGGACTCGCTTTAGAGACAACGGCTTACATTCTAAACTTGGTACCTTCTAAGTCAGTACCTTTTACTTCCACAGAATTGTGGACCGGGCATAAGCTTAGTCTGAAACACATTCGAATTTGGGGGTGTTCAGTACATGTGTTGAAAGGGAATGCGAATAAGTTGAAACCGATGACAGAAGTCTATTTTTTTGTAGGGTATCTCAAGGGAACGAAGAGTGGTCTATTTTATAATCTTAAAAATCATAAGGTCATTACTAACACCAATGCCCGATTCTTAGAAGAGGATTATACTATTGATCACAGGCCCAAAAGTAATATTATTTTGGAAGAACTGAGAGAAAATACTAGTAGAACGGAATAACAAGTCACTGATAACCATTACCTCGTCGTAGTGGGAGGATTATCAGGACAGGTGCAAATGAAGAATAGGGTGTTGATGTACTGGGTTCTGATTTTGCACAGCGTGTTACTACTAGTACACATACACAGGTAGTGCCCCGTCGTAGTGGGAGAGTTGTTCATCACCCTGATCGGTATATGTTCTTGGGAGAGTCTTTTGACAGGATCCTGACAGAACTAGATACCGAGCTCTGTAACTACAATGAAGCACTTCAAGACAAAGATGCAGATTTTTGGTAAAGGGTTATGAATTTAGAAATGAAATCTATGTATTCTAATCAGTTCTGGTAACTTGTAGAACCACCCAAAGGGATAAAATTTATTGGATGCAAGTGGATTTACAAGAGGAAGAGATGAGCATATGAAAAGTTTGAAACCTTCAAAGCTAGGCTTGTTGTTAAAGGGTTCACTCAGAAAAAAAGGGATCAATTATGAGGAAACTTTTTCACCGGTAGCTATGCATAAGTTTATCCAGATTCTCTTATCTATTGCTGCTTAGTTCGATTACGACATTTGGCAAATGGATGTCAAGATAGCTTTTCTTAACAGACGTCTTGACGAGTATACCTATATAATACATCCAGACGGATTCATTGTAAAGGGTCAGAAACACATGTTGTGTAAGCTTAAGAGATCCATTTATGGATTTAACCAGGTATCGAGGTCTTAGAACACTCGATTTGATCAAGCTATTAAGTCTTATGATTTTGATCAAAGTCTAGATGAGTCCTGTGTGTACAAGAAGCATGACGGAAGCGTGGTGATCTTTTTAGTACTTTATGTAGACGATATCTTACTTATCAGAAATGATGTGGGGGTATTCTCTACGGTTAAAGTATGGTTGTCTGGGCAGTTTGATATGAAGGACTTGGGAGAAGCCAGTCACATCCTTAGGATCAAGCTTGTACGAGATCAGAAACAAAAGATATTGGGCTTATCACAAGCAAAATATATCAATGATATCTTTGCTCGTTTTAGCATGCAAGATTTTAAGAAAGAGTTTCTCCCTTTTAAGCATTTAATCACTCTATCCAAGAATTAGTGTCCTAAGACACCTAATGAGATAGAGAAGATGATGGCGGTTCCTTATGCTTCTGCAATAAGAAGCCTCATGTATGCTATGCTTTGTACTAGACCCGATATCTGCTTTGCAGTTGACATAGTTAGCAGATATCAGTCTAACACAGGGCAGGAGCATTGAACTGTGGTAAAGAATATAATCAAGTACCTAGAAAGAATTAAGAATTATATGTTAGTTTATTAGGTAGATAGTCTAGTACCTTTGGGGTACACAGACTCAGATTTCCAGTCTGACAGGAATTCTCGTAAGTCTGCCTCAAGATATGTGTTTACCTTAGGAGGTAGAGCTATAAGTTGGAGGAATATTTAGTCCCGCATTGTTGATTCTACCATGAAGGCCGAGTATGTGGCAGCTTCTGAAGCAGCCAAAGAGGCCGTTTGGTTTAGGAACTTCCTGTTGGATTTAGAGGTAGTACCTTCAGTTCAATCGGCTATTACACTTTACTGTGATACTAGCGAAGCGGTTGCAAACTTGAAGGTGCCAGTGGTCCATAAGAAAGACAAGCACATTGAGCGTAAGTATCACATGATACTAGAAATTATACAGAGATGTGATGTTGCTGTAACCAATATTGCATCAGGAGACAACCTTGCAGATCCTTTTACAAAGTGCTAATTGACTAAGACTTTTGATAGTCATGTAGAAGGCTTGAGAGTCAGATGTATGGCAGTATGATTTTGAGTTTAAGTGGAAGATTGTTAGGATTGGTATACTAAAAATTATATTTTTAGTATTTAATTTTATTTTTTAATAAAATTAATTTTCTTTTTTATGAGAATCTTTATGAGCAATGTATGTGTATCATTTCTTTAATGTTATGTATGGATATCTGATATTCTGTATAGTATTTAATCTGGTATGTAGAGTACAGTTTGCACACAGAAGATCAAATTTTAGGTTATTGCAGAATTTAAGTTTTATGTTCACTGTTTAGATAGAAATAGACATACTATTGGTACACTGTAGTATAGAGTTTTATTAAGCCTTTCTTGGTTATGGAAAACAGATAATAGCGTCATCTATTATTTCGACTCTCTATGTTAGTACACTTTGTGTGTACTGAACAGGACATTTGAGGCAATTAATTTTATACTAACTATATAAATTAATTCACACCCCAAGGTTATTATGAGTAGTGCTTATTCTCTTAATTCTGAAATAATTATAGATTTGCAGATATTTAATATTCACTATTTTGATTTATTAGAGGGTACAATCTTACATGGGTCTATATTTTCGGTGAGTTAGATAGCAGTATTATTTCTATGAAAAATATTAATTATTAATGGAATCCACGTCCTGAAAGATCGGGATTGACGATACCCCCTTAAGGAAGCTTATAAGTTTTGACCAGGCCAAATCCTGTAGGTAGATTTGATTATCCGACGGTCAAATAAGTTAAGCGAAAGTACTCAAGGAATATCAAGATACCGATTAAATTAATTTGTCAGTAATTAAATTTAATTGCAGGTATCGAAAATCTTAACGTGGGGAGAACTGGTAAGCATTTAATAACAGGAGTTCAATGCTATATAGTTTTGATATTATGGGTCATAGTGCAATTATAATTCTTTAGTAGTGTAAACTGTAATTTAGTGTTTTATGGAGATCGTAGAAATCGCTGCTGATTTTCCATAATTGCAGATACTGTTTTGAGGTTTGCTTAATTGCAGAAACTACTGATATGTGTCTATGTTCCACTAGAAGTCTTACTCATAATTACTCCCCAGATCCCTGCTGTAACCCTATATATGTGTAGGTAGGCTGAATCAGTTTCATAACTTGTCTTATAAGACTAAAGTTGTCCTAGTTCTACTGGTACAAGTACTCGAAGGATTATAGCCCACACTATATTCGAAAATCCCATAAGGGAATACAGTAGAAGATCTTACAGGAGCTTCAACTCGAATTCAAATCGTAGTTGAAGATTCGACCCATAAAAATGTAATCTTCTAAATAAACTTCGGATGCACGGGTTTTATTTTGATCGTTCGTCATTAAAAGTTTTATCTGGAACCCATTTTGGCAATTGCCCGTCCAGTTAATTTTTTTCGTTAGTCGTTTGTAAAAACAAAGATCTTGGCAGTTTTACCACCAACATCATTATCATGCCCCCCTTCTTACCCATTTTGTAGTCCTCGTCGGCCATTTTTGCAGAATTGAACATGCACTTTCTCTCCTTTTTCTTTATGTCTCTTGGCTTTTACTACTATCCTCTCTCTTTTACTTTATTCATCACTTTATTTTACTGTACATCTCTCCTTTTATTGTTTTCTCTTGGTTCTTATCTCTTAAACTCTTTTACAGTTCTGGCTAATGGAGAAGGTGAATCTCATGTAGAATCTAACTACAGACAGGTACAATGCCTTAGCCCTCGTCTATGGTCCTTACTATCAGACATGCACTATTAAGATGGCTTGAAGGCAGTATCTTTTCTCTCCGATGGGAGTAGACATTACCTGGTAGTGTTCTTGGTTGCGGATCTCCACCATGATCTTGACCACTATGGACCATCCCGGCGCTCTGTTGATTGGCATGCAACTGTTCACTTCTATTACCCACATTGGATCATGAGGCAGTTTGATCGCAGTCAGATCATATTCCATGGCGTTCGAGGTCGTTTATACTCATCCTCCCATAAGGCCTCATTTTAGAAAGGTATCAAGAGGCTCGGCCATCTCTCTCAATGATGGAGATGCAAGAGCTGCAGTGCCCGAAACTCCCCGAGGAGTACAAGGCATGGTTGATCCAAGATAGAGAGAAACAAAACAAAGAAGAAGGAAAGCAGGAAGTGAAGAAGAGGAAGATTTGAGGGACTTGCTTTGCTTTTTAGATTTCATAGCTTTGCCTTTTTAACTTTTTAGAATTTAGGACTTGCGTGCCTGCCCTATTTCCAAAACTTCGTAATCAATGCTGAAATAAAGTATTCCACTTTTATTTTGAAAAAGATTTGCAACTATCTTAAGTTTTTTGATATTTGAAAACATGGGATTTCATAACTTTGTCTCGTTCAGTATCAACTCTCTGTTCTCCCTGATGATTGTCAAGATCAATGAACCACTGCTAAAGGCTGCTGCCCAACTATGGGACCCGCAATCCCATATTTCCCATTTTAGTTTTGAAGAGCTTGCTGCCATTTTGGCATTGATAGAGGAGTTTGCCCAACTATAGAGGAGTTTGCCTGCCCAACTATAGAGGAGTTTGCTGCCATTTTGGATCTGACCCCGAGAAAATCTGTAGTTGTGCCAACTTTCTTCCTCTCTACTCGACAATAGATAATGCAACTCTGTAGCCTATCCAAAATGGAGGCTTCCCTCTTAACATCCGATGACTGCCTTGACATTCCTTGGATTAGTAAGAGGTTTCGACCTACTGGCGATCTCAGTGACCCTGCATTTCAGTTGCGGCGCCGTTATGCATTATTCTTCTATCTCCTTGCCCGTTACCTATTGGTTCCCTCTGATGGACGTGCAAGCTACTCGTTAGTGGACATTGTGGGTCAAATATGGCTGGCGAAAGACTTTGTCCCGCTAGTTCTTACTGAGACGTTGATCGACCTGGACGCTGTTCATTGCGGCAAGACTACTACTTTTGCTGGCAGCCCCTTGCTTCTTCAGGTAAACTCAAAACCCTTCTTTCCCATCAGTCATTTTAGATATATTATTGTTTGAAAACACACTGCCTTCGGCCCCTGGCTTAATCACCTTCTGGTTTCCTCTTCTACGAGTCTCTAATGATCAATTCATCCACTTCCCAGTCCTCATAACTTCCATTAAGAAGGTAGCAGTGAATCGTGAAGGGTATCTTCCTCTATCGGAGTTCATTCATTGTAATCTCAAATGGGTTAGTTTCACCCCATGTTTCTCCATCGAAGGAGCATATTTGCCGTTTTAACCACCTCCCACTTACCTCTTCCACGAGTCTTCAATGATTAGCTCATTTCCTTTCTGGGCCTTTGTCGGGGGCCTTCTGCTGCTCTCTCAAGTGGGTCAGTTCCACTCCTAACTCAACCATCACAGGTGCATTCATACCAATCTTGTAGACCATGGCTTTCCGGCTAGCTCCCTTCTATCTCTTTATTTAGTTTAGGCTCAATCCCCAAGGGCTCATCATTATGTCTCCCTTCAGATTTGTGCTTCAAGGGCCTTCATCACGTCCCCCTTCTATCCCTTTATCCAGTTCAGGTTCAGGCTTCAAGGGCTCATCATCACGTCACCCATCTATCTTTTCACTTAGTTCAGCTTCGGGTTCCAAGGGCTCATCATCATGTCCCTACCCATCCTTGTTGGCCATCTTTGCAAAATTGAGTAATCCCATGCTCCTTCACTCTTTTCCCATTTTCTCTCGCTTTATTTCTTACTTTATTCCCCTTTTACTGATTTCTCTTGATTTCCACCTCTAACCTTTCTTGCAAATTTGACTGATGGAGATGATAAACCTCATGCAGAAGCCAGCCACAGACAGGTACAATGTTGCGACTCTCCTTTATCGCCCTTATTATCAGATATCTACCATTGAGATGGCTTGGAGACAGTATCTTTCCTCTCTGATGGGAGCAGACATTACCTGGCAGTGCTCTTGGTGGCGGATTTTCACTATGACCTTGGCTATTATGGACCATCATGGCATTTTGTTGATTAGCTTGTGACTATCCACTTTCTATTACCCACACAGGATCATGAGGCGGTTCGGTCGTAGTTACATTATATTCCATAGTGTTCAAGGTCACTTGTACTCATCTTCACTTCAGGCTCCATTTCTGGCGAAATATCAAGAGGCTTAGCCATCTCGCTCCCTGATGGAGATGCAAGAGTTACAATGCCCAGAACTTCCTGACGAGTACAAGACATGGCTGATCCAAGACAGAGAGAAACAAGATAAGGAGAAAGAAAAATAGGCAGCGAAGAGGAGGAAGATTTGAGGAACTTGCTTTGTTTTTCAGATTTTATAGCCTTTTTTTTTATTTTTAGAGTTTGGGATTTACGCGCCTGCCCTTTTTTTCTCAAAACCTTGTAACTGATGCTGAAAATGAAGTATTCCACCTTTATTTTGAAACAGATTTGCAATTATTTTAAGTTTTTTGATTTTTGCAATGTGAATGACTTTATTATCAGAATTTAAAGACAACTTTGCATTGATCTTATTTGGATTCAAAACTAGCTAAAATAAAGAAAGTGGCCAGACTTCTTAAAAGAAGCTTTCTACGTATCCCCAAAAGTGGAATCAGGCCTTAACGTAGTTCGGGCTCGGTTTACTCTCGGGTATTAACACTCTCCTTTTTTGATACCCTAATTTTTTTCAAGGTTGTCCTTTTGGGTTTTCGCCCTCGTGGGCTACTCTAACTTTTGCCTGGATCGCCTTTTCAATTTTTAACCCAGCGAGCTTTAATTTTATTTTATTTTTTTCTCAAGGGTAGTATTTCTTGAGCTAGTCTAGGTTGATCGGTGTGGAGAATGTATTTTCATGCAAATTCATGATAATTACTGCACCACCGATCATGATAGTTTTGACAAAAAATGGCCCATACCAATTCGTCTTGAACTTGCCCCTTGGGTCGAAGATGGGGGCCCTAATTTCTTTAAGAACTAAGTCATCTTATCTCAAGTCCCGTGTCTTGACCTTCTTATTGAACGCTCTGACTATCCTTCTTTGGTGCCCTTGTATATGAAATGGAGCCTGTAGGCTTCTTTCATCAAACAAGAGTAGCTCTTCCATCCGGTTTCTCTACCATTTTGCCTCTAGAATACTGGCATTAGCCATTACTCTTAGTGAATGGATTTTCACCTTAATGGGCAATACAACTTCCATCCCATACACTAAAAAATAAGGTGTGGTTCCTGTTGAAACTCTAATCGACGTCCTTTACCCTTATAGTGCAAACGGTAGATGTTCCGGCCAATCTTTATGTGTGCTGATCATCTTTTGCCGAATCTTCTTTACATTCTTGTTTGCTGCTTCGATTGCCCTATTAGTTTGTGGCCTATATGGTGACGACTTGTGGGCTACTATCCGGTATTCTTCAATAAGATCCAAGGCCTTACCTTGAAAGTGCAAGCCGTTATCTGAGATGACTTCATGAGGAACTCTGTATCGACAAATGATGTTCTGCTTGATAAACTGGTGATGTGGGAGGCTTTCAATACCGAGTAGGAGGCTGCTTCCACCCACTTGGTAAAATAATCGATGGCTACCAAAATGAACTCATGCCCATTTGAAGCATTAGGTGTTATCCTGCCAATCACATCAATGCCTCATACTGAAAACGGCCATAGGGACGTCAGGCTATACAGTTGGGATGGGGGAATGTGTATAAGGTTCGCATGGATCTGACACTAATGGCACCTTCGCACAAACTGTATATAATCTGTCCCCGTTGTCATCTAAAAATACCCTTGTCGTAGGATCTTCTTGGCTAAATGTTTCCATTCATGTGAGGCTCACAGACTTCCAGATATATCTCTTTCATTAGCTCTTGGCCTCCTTGCTGCTTGTTGACTCTAGAATATCCTTGTTTGTATAATTTTCCCTCGCAATTGAAAAATTGTGCAGATAATCTCCTTATTACCCTTTTGTCCTTCTTGCTAGCAAACTTGGGATATTCTCCATTTTCATGAAATTTTGAATGTCAAAGTACCAAGGGAGTTCATCATGGCTTTTCTCAATTGCGGCTGTCATCTCGTACGCTGGTTTTCTCTTCTGTTCAATTATCAATGGGCTCATCCTGACCTCGGATGGTATATCAATCATTAATTCCAGAGTAGCCAGTGCATCAGTAAACTTGTTATGTAATCTCGGAACATGAGTGAAAAACACTAATTCAAAGCACAATTTTAGCTTTTCCAACTCTTGATGGTAAAGAATTAACGTTACATCCTTAACCTTCCATTCTCCTCTCGCCTGTGAGACCACCAATGCTGAGACTCGATGACTTCCAGTTTCTTTGCCCTTAGTTCTAGGGCTGCCTCTAACCGAGCTAAGCATGCTTCATACTCAGCTTGATTGTTGGTAACTTTGAAGTTGAGCTTCAGAGACAGAGGAACATGTGATTCGTCAGGAGTAACAAGGAGAACTCTTATTCCATAGCCATACTGGTTAGATGCGCCATCAAAATACAAAGTCCACTTGTCGTCTTCGACTCTCATCAGATGCTCATTAAGAAATTAGAATTCTACGTCTTCATCTCTCTCAACTAGTTGGTCTGCTAGAAATTCTGCTACTGCTCTGCCTTTGACTAACTTCTGGGTGACGTACTTGAGATCAAATTCTGACAATAACAACAACCACCTGACGAGCCTTTCTATTAATGCCGACTTCTCAAATAAGTATTTTAATAGGTCCATTCAGGAAATTACATTCATTGTGAAAGACAGCATGTAATGCCTTAGTTTTCAGGAGGCTTAAACTAAAGCCCAACATGTCTTTTCTAGTGGTGTATATCGTATCTCGGACCCAGTCATCTTTTTGCTCAGGTAGTAGACTGCCTTCTCAATTTCAATTTCTCCTTTTTGTGCCAGCATCCATCCCATAGCCGAGTCAGCCACTGACAAATAGAGAATTAGATGCCTATTGGGTTCGGGAGGAGCCAGAACGGGTGGATTTTGCAAATACTGACGCACATCTTCATAGAAATCGTGGAATTTCTAATCCCATTCAAACTTAACTCATTTCTTCAATAGGCGGAATAACGACTCACAGGTAGTTGTTAACTTGGCTATGAACCGGTTGATAAATTGTATCTTTCCCAGGAACCCTCTAACTTCTCGTTCAGTCTTTAGAGGAGGAATTTCCATGATTGCTTTGATCTTAGAAGGGTTTACTTTAATTCCTCGTTGAGTAATCATAAATCCGAGCATCTTCCCAGTGGTGACTCTAAAGGCACACTTCTATGGGTTAAGTCGTATCTTGTATTTTTTAATTTTTTTAAAGAATATTTGTAATGCTATGATGTAACCATCTCGATCCTTGGGCTTCACTATATATTATCCACATACACCTCGACTTTCTTGTGTATCATCTCATGCAGCAAAGTAGTGGCAACCCTTTGATAGGTCGCCCCTGCATTTTTCAAATCGAATGGCATCACACGATAACAGTAAGTGCCCCAAGGTGTAGTAAATGTCGTCTTTTCTCTATCCTCGGGGTCCATTAGGATCTGATTGTATCCAGAGAAACTGCCCATGAACGGAAATAGAGCATGCCCTGCTGTGATGTCTACCAAAACGTCAATATGCGGCAACGAAAAATCATCCTTTGGGCTGGCTTTGTTGAGATCCCAAAAACCTACACAGACTGGGATGCAACCATTTTTCTTTAAAATCGGAACAATATTGGCCACCCATTTCGGATACTCGGTTACCATAAGGAATCCAGCGTTGATCTTCTTGGTGACTTCTTTGATCTTTAGAGCCTATTTTGGCTATATTCGTCTCAATTTCTGTTTGGCTGGTTTGGCATCAGGATATAAAGGGATGTGGTGTTGGATAATATCGGGATCAATACCGGGCATATCCTCGTAAGACCATGCAATAACGTCTTTAAATTCTTTTAATAAGGTTATTAATTGCTCATGTTCAACTAAAGATAACGAAGATCCAATTTGCACAATTTGTGGAATAGTTTCATTATCCAGATTAATTGACAAAGTTTCTTTAGTTATGGTTGAGCACGCATTTCTTCTTTTCTTTTTATTAAACATTTTATTTCTTCAGGTACATTCTCATTGAATTCAAAATCATCAGAAAGCATATGAAATATATCAAACAAAGTAGAGTAACCCAAAATTTTGTTCATTTCATTGATATTGAGAAACGAAATTACAAGATCAAAAGCAGCGGGAGTGGACACATAGACAGATATGCCCTCTAACTCAACAGCCAGCTTATTAAAGTGGAACACGGACTCATGCATGATAGATCCGGACTCAAAACTAAATCATACAAAGTAAGGAACTCTAGAGTTCAATTTTTGACTTCTTTTGCAACCACATCCACAATCAACCCGGTGTAATTAGCTGACACACCGCATCCCATCACTGGGCAGTCTTGATCTGCTATACCCATCTTGCTAAACAATGCCTCCATGCTGATACCATCCAGTTGATCAGCCCAGTCTTTGTCCCCTCGAGCCTTTCTTTCTTCCTTCTTTTCTATGACTTCCTCTTCTTCTGAATCAGACAGTCTATGATTAAAGAAAATCTCCAGTCTTAGTAGCCTCTGGTTAGTCTCTTCATCAAACCACGGTTCCAAAAAACCATAGTAAGGAAAATCTTCTCTTTCTTTGACAAAGTATCCATTCCGAGTTCCAGAATACTTGGCTTTTTGCCCCTTTCATTCCTCCTTTGGCCCTTCTAAATCTACCTTCGTCAGCTTATTCCCAAGGTTAAAGCATTGCGAAGCTAGCGATACCTGAATGGGCTTTGAAATTTCCTATTGCTTACGCCCCAGCCCCATGCCCAGGAAATAGGACGTGTCGCATTATCCTTACCACATAGAGATTGATATAACTTTCCTTTTCTTTTAACAGCATTTGTACTTCTAGCACCTCATCATACCAGAATCCGCTTAAAAGCACATCCTTTGCCCCATGTTGAACTTCCAAAAGAGTCGACCCATCTTCCCTCGGAGGTTAAATGTTGTTCTCTCCATAGATGGTGAGTACCGTCCCGTCTTTAACCAGTTTCAGCTTTTGATGTAGGGTAGAGGGTACTGCCTGGATGTTTGGATCTAGGAGCCAAGGCCGTCCCAGCAATAAAATGAAGGATGTCGGTACATTCAAGACATAAAAATCAACTGATGTTTCTAGTGGCCCAACTGATAATGCAAAGGACACCAAACCGTGCACATCCCGCCTCTTGTTGTCGTATGCCCTAACTCCCTGGCTACTTGGCGTGAAATGTTTCGATTTCGTCCCCAAATAGATAGCAGTCTTGAGCGGACAAACATTTAGAGCTGACTCGTTGTCAATGAGGGTAATTGGGACCCATTTTTCCAAGCATTTTACAATTATATGCAGCGGCTTATTGTGGTTCTTCCCTTCTAGTAGCAAATCTTTGTTAGAAAAAAAAATTACCTTTGGTGATGCAACCGGTAAAATCAACTCGATCAATTATTCTAGGGTCGAGTCTATCGAGACGTTTGCCTTATTTAAAACTTTTAATATTGCTTATCGGTGTTTGTGCGAAGCCATTAGCAACCCCCAAATACTGATGTTTGCTTGAGTTTTCTTCAATTATTTTAGCACAGCGTTGTCTTCCTCATCTTGTTCCTTCTCTTTTTCTTTTCCATTGGTATGTCCTTTTTCTAGTTGGGTTGGCTTGAAGTGCCGCCCACTCCGAGTTAAATGTTCAACTCCCTCTTTGAGAACCCATAATCTTGACATGTTGGTCTATCTAACCTCTGCCACATAGGGAGAACTCTCGAACTCCCACAAGTCATCTAAACTATTGCTTTTCAATCTTTCCTTTCTTTCTTCTTCATCTTCGATTGCCCATGTGTTATCAATTTCATCCAACCCCCAAATATCTTCCTTGATGTACCTGATCTGTTGTTCTTGAGCAGCCTAGAAATCTATCCACTCTTCTTCATCTGACTTCATTACTGTCCTGACTAACTAGTACGATTGCATTTCATCAATAAAAATCTCTTCTCCGAAGAGCTGGAGAAGAGTAATTCCATCTAGAACATGTCTAAAACAATGTGGCCTTATCGGATAGTCCAAATGCCAATCATTGTCATCGTTATGTTCTTCTTGGTCCTCTACCTAGATTATCATCCCATAGCCTTCCCAGGCTGCATCATTTCATTCCTCCATCATATCCCAACCATTCCCGACTATGATTAGGGAACAAAACTGATCTTCCTCAGCTGAAATACATAGGCGTGGGAGATGTGCTGAACAGTTGTAACGGCTGGGATCATCCGACTGCCCTAGCTGGATAAAGTTTACCCGTCATTGCTTAGCATGGTTTGGCAATGGATTGGTAGTAACATTAAGTTTTTGAGCAGCTATGGGTGAAGAAATGACCTTGTTATCAATAAGATCCTGGATCTCGTGATGTTGCCTCATGCATTTATCGGTCAAGTGTCCATGACTTTGGCGAAAGGCACAGTATTGAGAAGCATTATATCTTGGTGGTGGGGGATCAAGTACAGGCATGGGGCCCAAAAGGTAGATTAGCCCCTACTCAAGAAGTCGATTAAGAGCTGTGGACAATGATATGTTGAGGGGAGTAAAAACACTCCTCGATTTCTGTTAAGACTGCTGGTTATTACTTTTGTCGAGTGGAACATGAGGGATTTAATTATCTGTAATAGGGGTTCGGTATATTGACTTCGTTTGAACGGGAGATGAAGTTGGTAGCAGCGGTGGATTGGTTCTGGTTGTTTATAGGGTATGCCCTTCTTGGTTTTTGACTTCTCTGATATCTCAATATCACCAGCCTAAATTGCATCTTCTATCTGAACTGCTGCATTAAACAACTACTTGAAAGTGGACAGCGACTGTGTTATCAGATAACGCTTCAATGGAGACTAGAAGTTCTTGATTATAATTCTGATTTGTTTTCTTTCAGTTGGCCGATTTGTCATGTTAGCCGCTTTTCTCCTCCACCTGATTAGAAAGTCCACAAATGATTTTCGACCCTCCTGCCGAGTGGTTTTGAGTTCCCGAGTAGTGACGTCCAACTGGATATTGTAGCTGTACTGATTGACAAAGGCGGTAGCAATGTCTTCCCATGTCCTAGTTTTTGCAATATCTAGTGAGAGAAACCATTTCTGCGCTGCCCCAGAGAGTGATTAGTGGAATAATTGAGCCTTTAGCTGATCATCAATTCCCATAGAGGATGGAGTACTAATGTACATCTTCAAATGAATTCAGGGATCTCCAGTACTGTTGAACTTCTCCAATTCTGGCATCTTAAATTTTTTTGGCATCTTGGCATTTAGGAATAAACACAAACCGCCTACATCCAACATGTATTCTTTCACCCCTTTGCTTTTCTCAGTACTTTTTCCATTCTGTCGACCATTTTTGCCAACGCGAACTCCCTAGACTGGGATGTGTTTTCCTCCTCTACTATGATCCGACGAGGAACCCGCGGTGATACAACGACTAGCGGCACTTTTTGTCCCTGATTATCTGTCCAGAAGTTTATTCTCATTTGTATCATCTTGTTGCTCGTTTATCCTTGGAAAACGAGCTTAGATTACTCGAATCTGATCCTGACACTAGTTCTGAGCCCACGTTTGTTGTTCGACTGCCCTCTGTATTTTAGTAATTGTCCTCATCAAGGCTATCAAGTTTACTTCATTTTCTACAATTTCAGATGACTCAGCCGTTCGTTCGGATATTCTATTGAGTCTCTCGATTTCTGACCGAGCCCAAATACGTACTAGATGCGAACCTTCTGACTCAATGATCTAGACTCGAAGCAAAACCTGATAATCTCTAAAAATAGAATCACTGGTATTAGATACATCTCGAAAAAAACTTTGATAGCAGGTAGCAAACACTTCAAACACCAAAACAGTTGACCACGAGTAGATATATATGCCCATGTTGGGCCCATACTAACAGCATAACTACTAAATGCCCCAACACACAAGAACCAACACAAAAACCGAGCGAGAGATCAATAAAACTCCAACAAGAAGGTTTACCCCAAGATTCTAAAGGAAAAACGGGTAGCACTTTGGTAAGAAAACAACTCTAAGTCAAACGAGACCAATTTACCCTAAGATTCTAAAGGAAAAACAGGAAGCACACCGGTAAGATAATAGCTTTAAGCCAAATAAGACCTCAAAACAAGAACCTAAATGGAGGTTTGGGAAAACAAACCTAAACGGCATCGAGTGTACAAAACCAATAAGCAAAGAAAAACCTCGGAGAGAGAAAAATATCATAAACCAACAACAAGGCCTAAGCCAACAGATCAAACACTTTTAAAGGAACAGTGGTCCAGAACCCGGGAGGGAGACTATTTTAATCTAAACAAACAAATAAAGGTCCTACACAAACACAAG
>JAULJZ010185407.1:0-21770 GCA_032270985.1 Heliamphora pulchella | reverse complement strand
AATGTGCCCGTAAACATTCAGATAGCTCAAGTAGAAGCTTGAAGCTTGTAAAGGCTTGGAATACGCCCGGAAGTATTTTGGATAGTGCAAATACTCAAGGGAGATCTTGAAGAGTGTATGTAGGCTAGGTTAAAGCCGAACCACTATAAATCCCTGGAGTCTGGTTCTTTCTCTCTATCCCTCATCTTTTATTTGTTGCATTGATTATATTCTTGCATACCTTTTCATATTGCAATATTAAAAGGTTTCTAAAAAGGCTTCAAATTTTCGTTAAACTAGAAAAGACCCAATTCACCCCTCCCTCTTGGGTTACCTAGATCTAACACATCTTTAATGGAGTATTACCAATCCCAATTTTTCGGGACGTAAATTTCGTCAATAATTAATAATTTCCAAATAAATAGTATCGCTATCTAACTCACCGGGAATATAGAATCATATAAGATCACACCCTCTAATGAATCAAAACAACGAATATTAAATATGTGCAAATCAATAATTATTTCTGGATTAAGAGGATAAGCACTATTCATAATAACATTGGGGTGTGAATTAATTTATATAATCAGTAGTCAGCACTAAATTAATTACCCAAAATGTCCCGTTCAATACAAACAAAGTGTACTGGCACAGAGAGTCGAAATAATAGACGACGCTATTATCTATTCCCCGTAACCAAGACAGGTTTACTAAAACTCTGTATCACAGTTGTACCAATGGTATGCTCATTTCCATCTAAACTGTCAACATAAAACTTATATTCTACAAGAATTTAAAATCTGGTATTCTGTGTGTAAGTCGTACTCTACACACCAGATTAAATACTATACAGAATATCAGATATCCAGGCATAACAAATAAATGATATACATACATTGCTCATAAAGATTCTCATAAAATGAAAAACTAATTTTATTAAAAAAAAATTAATACTAAAAACATGATTTTCAATATACCAACCCTAACATTTGACACCCCATCGCCTCTACTCACAAGGCCATCCATAACACGACTCCAACTTCCACTAGCATAATCTCAAGAGGAGCCAGATACCGAAGTCAAGCTACTAACCATGCTTTAACTACACTTGAACAAACTCTGCTTGTACCAACAGTCGACACTTTACCAACTGTGGCCAACCTCACGCGGCTAAACCGAACTCACCGATGAGTTCCACAACACGCTAAGTGATCGACACTTAGCCCAAAACCTTACCTTCAGTAACCACTGCAATCGAGTCGCACATCTAAGACCCAAACCACGGTCTCGTCATCTCCAAGGGTATACAGTTCATATATAAAAGCGATATAAAACACAGCAACCTATCATGTTATTTCTAACACGTATCACATAATCATGCTAACACATAGCTAAGGCAATTATGCAGACATGTCACACATACCGAGGAGAACCGACAAGAATGACGCGTCACTTTGGATAACCTGCATAGATTCCTTGCTAAAAATCACGTCAACTAAGTACGTTTCTAACTTGGCTCCCAAGCTTGTTAGTCTAAATGTCCGAAGGCAAGATTAATCAACTCTAAGGTCCAATCTCCATATTCACAAATACACAACAAACTAATCATGTTCATGTTATAAACACAGGCAACCAAGTACACCCACATCTTTCCTCACAAGGTGATACACCCTCTTCCCATAGCTCATAAGTATTAGAACCCAAAGCTCTGATACCAAGTTGTCACGCTCAGACTCTAGGTCGCGCGAAAGCATACGAATAACAACCAAAACCGCCCAAACAAAAAGAGATGAAAAACATCAGGACAAATGAGGCTAAAACCTTTGTAAAATCGTACTACCGAAGGTTTATTTAATTTAAAAGAGTAGTCTAAGAGACTATGGTTACGGCCCCAAAGCCAAGCCTTGAAAACAAAACATATGGTTTTCGGTAAAGAAAGATCTTTTTAAAAGATGTGTAAGCCGTTCTAAAATCTTCTTCGAAGCACAAGAGTTTATACGAAGCATAAACTATTTGAAAACCCCTTTTTGCTAACCGTTACACCAACCAATGAAAACCGTAATATAGAACTACGAAAAACAAAAGCTAACCCATGGTTCTCTCGAAAGTAATAAATCATGCATACATCCATAAGAATTATATATGCTTTACAACATGTTACGTCCAAACATGAAATAGATACGAAAGGTATAAACTACCTAACAAAGACAAAACATCTGTCTTATCATCCGTCACCTCCGGGCACCTCAAGGTCAACCTACAGGACCACGTTTACCTGAAAAAAGTTTTAGCAAATCCCACAACGTGAGCCGAAGCCCAATAGAAACATGCTATAAAGTAGTAAAGCAGGATATGCAATCACATAGCATAATGTTGACTCAACCACATGCGCCTCAAAACGGTTTTACTTCATAAAATACCAAGTTTTCCATCAGACTTCCATGAGTCTCAAAATGGTTTTTCATCCTCAAAATCATGCATTTCAATAATGCAGATAACATTTCACAGTTAAAGAAAAGCAGTAACAAAAATGTTATTTTTCCACCAGAACAAACAGCATAGAACAAAAAGCAAATGAATTTTATGTACTAACTCTTTCACAAAGGGATAGAGATAACATCTATAGACTCCTACCCATTACCTATCCCTGAATCATTTAAGACCTGTTAAGTAATAACAAGTTCTATACGGAGCCACCACAACATAAACCACTTCCTTTACGGGCCCGAAACCTGAGGGACAAAAAGCATCCACCCCTTCTTTATGGGACTTACCCCGAAGGACAAACGTACCAACTCTGCGCATGTTTCTGGACTCTACCGAGGGCAACTCATGCCAAATACTTGCTATCCCTACACAACTAGAGAATCATTTAAAAACTAACTCGTAGCTCGACTATGAAAATATTTTCACAAATTATACATTAAACATGTATAAAGATCCATCCATCAAACATGAAGATCAAACAACATTTTCAAATTGTTTATTCCCGTTTCCAACAAAACGTTTAAAAATTGAGACTCAACCTCGAGCGTTAGCTCCAAACCTCCGAAAACACAATTTGTCGAGATTTTCATAAATCCACTGTTTTCAAAACCACCCTTTGAAAACAAGATATCCACAAGTTCATATCATGTAATAAACCAAGAAAAGTACAAAACATGCTTTTTATCCGAGCAACATGATTTAAACATAAAATATGATATATAAAGCATTTTAACCGGTGAAAAAGCATAGAGCTGCACGAAGCTTAACTGGCCAACCGCCACTGTCATGCCCCAACACCCGGGTCACGTGAAACACCGACAAACAAACTCCTAAGGAATAAGAAATTGATAAAATGTTCCAATAAGGATGAAAAATAATCTTTTCCAAGACATTTGGCCAAAAATAGATGAAAAATGGTTAAAATATTTTGACATACACTCACTATTTTGGTCATAACTTTTTCTGAAAATAGAATTGTATTGTTAGAGTGGTGGCATTGGAAAGAAGACTTCCGGGGCTTCAATGTGAGTATAAAAATGACCCCATTCGGAGTCCGAACGAGGGAAATATGATCAAAAGAAAATGGCCTTGCGTAGCTAGTCCGCTCGAGCGGACATCGGGCGCTCGAGCACACAGGCACCCAAAAAAAATCTAGATATTCCCCTGTTTTGAGTTCCAAGCCTCAAAACTCTCAAACACTCACTATGATGCTTCAAAACACATATAAACCTACCAACTTGCATATTTTTGACACCTACGGACAAACACGAACTCAAACCATCAAGAACTACCAAAAGAAAAGCCTCAAAACCGGATTTAGCCAACCAAAAACAACATAAAACGCCTTTTTAAACCAAAACCTTTTTGAAACATAATCGATTTTTCATGAAATTTTAACCTGTAAAAATACACACGATTACATGTAGCACCCTTTAAAGACAACATAGCCTAGAATCATACCTCGATGAGTTAAAAACTCGACATCTCGATCCACGTGCAAAATCGAGCTTCGCCGAAATAAAATTATGTCTGGATGAAAGCGTAGCCCACCGTGTGAATAGCAAGGATCAGCTGTTAGATCACTGAAAATCGAGCCCCGGGCCCCTGAGAAGTTAGATAGAAGGCAGAGAGAAAAAGAGAAAACTTGGCAAAGAAGTTTGGAAAACATATTTTGAAAATATCTAACGCGAGATATTTATAGGCCACGCAAATATCTTTTTTTTTAAAAATTTGCACCATAACGCCCAACGGCCCTAGGAACCAACCCAACATGCATATCTAAACCCGAACATAGATAAAAGCATGTATGAACATGCTGTGACAAAAACGATAAACACGCGTAAAACAAAATGCCAAAAAAATGCGGGTCAGGGTCTCAAAACACTCCCCCTCTTAAAGGAATTTCATCCTCGAAATTCAACACAGAAATTCAAGCCAAACACTATCCCACAACCATCAACAATCTCTGTTGCAAACCCAGCGATACCACACAATGGCAGAAATGCCCCAACAATTGAAATCCCAAACCTGTCGTCACACGAGGTGAAAATAATTTGAAGATCCGATCCCCACACAAACTGCCCGCACGGGCAAGTCCCACTGACACAGCTGTCATCCAGAAAACATCCGCGTAACATCAGGTCGAGATCCAATGCACACTCCCAATCATCTCAAAACATAACTCTCACCGAACACAATCCACTCAAGTGACAAATGCATCACACGAGACCAATTTACCATGGCATTTGATCCCAGACACTTTCTACTCCAGGACATAGAGACTACCACCCCGTTTTTACTACCACATACTGGCTCAATCACACCTCAAGATACACACCAAGAACTATCTCCATGAGTCCAAACACACGACGTTGAACCCTGACATCGATCACACAAAGTCACATAGTGCACACACAAACTCTACTCGAGTTCTGACGATCACCAGACCACCACCGACTTTGATACCACATCATTACCCTACTGATGCTAGTAATGCCATCATGTAGCTGACATGACGCCCATCCGTGAGCAACAACTCAAACATCCAACTCCAGAGAGAAACTCACGTAACTCACCCGGGATTCTAAAGAACACATTTCATCAAACTTTCATCCTCTATTTGATCTTCCCTCACGAATTGGAATTCTTACCATAGAAAAACACTAGGTGATACACCATTATCCCAAACATGGTTCCACACAATCGAAATCTAATTCGGTTTCACAGCCACATAGTTACCTGACCCAAATGAGTCACTTAACCAAACACATCACACAGACAGAACATCTCATAGGTATCTAATAACCTATATAAACCCAATCGTATCTCCATTCAACCAAGATAAAACAACTTGCGCCAGACAACGATCTACAAGGAAACTTTTTGTCCTTCTTGAGAATAGAAAAGGGTCAACAAGAAACCATGACCCAACCTCAGCGTATTTCCAGTACTCGTCAACACTTGGTCCTCAAAAAATTTTGTAAATCTTACCTTGAGGCCACATCAACCACAATCACACAGCTACCATCAACACCAATCACGATACTCAGATCGCTCGCTAAACTAAGCTCTCAGCTCTTCGACGTCATTCGCACACATATAAACACCATCAATCCTCATACCTTGTATGACACATCCCATCCTATAAGACTACAAGCTCGTCACCAATCATATATGGAGACACACGTCAACATGTCCATCGTGCCAAAACTTCACTCCACAAGGTTACGCTTGCTCACTTAACCCTTGCTAGGCAAACCATAGCAACATCACGGCCTCGAGCCCACTGTCCGAACAACTCACATAGAAAGTGCACGGCGCCACACAAAGGAAATCTAATCCTGAGACCTTTCATATAGAGTTACTAATAACTCCCACAACCATGCAGACACCTTCGCACTTCTGCTTTCAAAGAACACATCAATCAAGGGCATTGTAATCTATGATTTCTCATCGATCGCCTTGGGCTAGCCAAACCACGCGCTACACTGCTGAACCTTATCACTTCACACTTTGTTCCCATAGGCAAACAACATACCCACCTTAGAACCTGAGGTCAAACACTAACAACCTCTGGACATATCACACTCGGGATATACCATCTCAGCACAAGCCAACTGTACTATCGTACCCTTCCACGATCCTTTCAAACCTCCTACACCTAGCACGATTCCCAAACACGATCTCCTGATCACGAAGATAACGACCAAACCACGAACCTGTATTCTCGTTGGAATCCTGTAGAACTGATACTCGTCGCATGTTAGAATCGTAACTTGAACCCTTACACATTCCAACATAGCAGCAACTTATGCTCTTCCCATCATATCGGTAACTCATACTCGTCCCCATATCCTCGAGCTTACTCACTTGTAACTCAATTCTCAAACCTCAAGAAGGTATACAACGTCCAAGGTCATCAGACACTACTCATACTACTCACAGCATCCTATTGACTACCATCAATATCCTATTGGCAAGGAATATCTCTAGAACTACTCACGTTCTGCTACCTCTACATGCACCCGACCAAAGATTACTACGCTCTCATCCACCATGTTCCTGTCAATACCCCATCTTGAGTACACGACTCATGACATAGCATAGCTGATGACGTACCTAATCCATCACACGGCCAAAATCATGTACACTAAAACCCAAAAGGGATTATCACTATCCACGGAACTAATCATAAAAACTAATTCCTAGGGTCTCTGACACCCCATCGCCTCTACTCACAAGGCCATCCATAACACGACTCCAACTTCCACTAGCATACTCTCAAGAGGAGCCAGCTACCAAAGTCAAGCTACTAACCATGCTTTAACGACACCTGAACTAACTCTCCTTGTACCAACACTCGACAGTTTACCAACTGAGGCCAACCTCACGCGGCTAAACCCAACTCATCGATGAGTTCCACAACACGCTAAGCGATCGACACTCAGCCCAAAATCTTACCTTCAGCAACCATTGCAATCGAGTCGCACATCTAAGACCCAAACCACGGTCTCGTAGTCTCGAAGGGTATACAGTTCATATATAAAAGTGATATAAAACACAACAACCTATGATGTTATTTTTAACACGTATCACATAATTATGATAACACATAGCCAAGACGATTGTGCAAACACGTCACACATACCGAGGAGAACCAACAAGAATGACGCGTCACATTGGATAACCTACTAAGATTCCTTGCTAAAAATCATGTTAGCTAAACGCGTTTCTAATTTGGTTCCCAAGTTTGTTAATCCAAACGCCCGAAGGAGAGACTAATCAATCCTAAGGTTCAATCTCTATATTCACATATACACAACAAGCTAATCATGCTTATGTTATAAACACAAGCAACCAAGCACACACACATCTTTCCTCACAAGGTGACACAACCTCTTCTCGTGGCTCATAGGTATTTGAACCCAGAGCTCTGATACCAAGTTGTTATGCCCCAAACTCTGGATCATGCTAAAGCCTACGAATAACCACCAAAACTTCCCAAATAAAAAAGGGATGAAAACCATCTAGCCAAACGAGGCTAAAACATTTGTAAAAACATACAATTGAGGGTTTATTTAATTTAAAAGAGTAACCTAAGAGACCACGATTACGGCCCCAAAGCCAAGCCTTTAAAACAAAACATACATTTTTGGGTAAAGAAAGATCTTTTAAAAAGATGTGTAAGCCGTTCTAAAATCATTCTCGAAGCACAAGAGTTTATATGAAGCATAAACTATTTGAAAATTCCTTTTTGTAAACCATTGCACCAACCAACGAAAACCATAATATAGAACTACGAAAAATAACAGCCAACCTACGGTTTTCTCGAAAGCAATAAATCATGCATACGTCCATAAGAATTACATATGCTTTACAACATGTTATGTCCAAATATGAAACAGATACGAAAGGTATAAACTACTTAATAAAGACAAAACATATGTCTTGTCATCAGCCACCTCCGGGCACCTCAAGGTTAATTTACAAGGACTATATTTACCTAAAAAAAGTTTTAACATATCCCACAATGTGAGCTAAAGCCCAATAAAAATAAACTACAAAGTAGTAAAACAGGATATGCAATCACATAGCATAAAGTTGACTCAATCAAATGAGCCTCAAAATGGTTTTACTTCATAAAATCCCATGGTTTCCATCAAACTTTCACGAATCTCAAAATGGTTTTTCATCCTCAAAACCAAGCATTTCAACAATGCAGATAACGTTTCACAGTTAAAGAAAAGTAGTAACCAAAACGTTATTTTTCCACTCAGAACACATAGCCGAGGATAAAAAGCAAAGGAATCCTATGTACCGACTCTGTCATAAAGGGACAGAGGTAATAACTATAGACTCCTGTCTATTACCAATCCCTGAATTATTTAAGACTTGTTAGGTAATGACAAGATCTATACAGAGTCACCACAACGTAAACCACTTCCTTTATGGGCCCGAAACCCGAGGGATAAAATGCACCCACCCCTTCTTTACGGGAATTATCTCGAAGGACAAAGGTACCTACTCTGCGCATGTTTCTGAACTTCCACCAAGGGCAACTCGTCCCAAATAACCGCTATCCTAGCACATCTAGAGAATCATTTAAAAGCAAACCTATAGGTCGACTACGAAAATATTTCCATAAATTATACATTAAACATGTATAATGATCCATCCATCAAACGTGGAGATCAAATAACATTTTCAAAATGTTTTTCCCCATTTTTAACAAAACATTTTAAAACTAAAACTTAACCCCGAGGATTAGCTCAAAACCTCCAAAAACATAATTTGTCGAGGTTTTTATAAACTATTTTTAAAATTACTCTTTGAAAACCAGATATCCACAAGTCCATATCATGTAATAAACCAAGAAAATCACAAAAATATGCTTTTTATCTGAAGATCATGATTTAAACATAAAATATGATATATAAAGCATTTCAACTGGTGAAAAAGCATATAACTACACGTAGCTTAACTGGCCAACCGCCATTGTCACATCTCGACACCCACAAACAAACTCAAAAGGGACAAGAAATTGATAAAAAGTTCCAATAAGGTTGAAAAATAATCTTTTCCAAGACATTTAGCTAAAAATGGATGAAAAATGGTTAAGAAAGTTTGATATACCCTCACTATTTTGGTCATAACTTTTTCTATAAATAGAATTTTATTAAGAGAGTGGTGTCATTGGAAATAAGATTTCTGGAGCTTCAATTTGAGTCTAAAAATGACCCCATTTGGAGTCCAAACGAGGGAGATATGATCAAAAGAAAATAGTCGTGCGCAGCCAATTTGCTTGAGTGGACATCAGACGCTCGAGCGCGCAGGCACCCAAGAAAAACCTAGATTTTCCTCTATTTTGAGTTCCAAGCCCCAAAACTCTCAAACACTCACTATGATGCTTCAAAATACACATAAACCTACCAACTCCCATATTTTTGACACCCATGAACAAACACGAACTCAAACCATCAAGAACTACCAAATAAAAAGCCTCAAAACCTAATTCACCCAACCAAAAACAACGTAAAATGCCTTTTTAAACCAAAATCCAATTTTTTTGAAACATAATCAATTTTTCATGGATTTTTAATCGGTAAAAACACACATGATTACACGTAACACCCTTTAAAGACAATATAGTCTAGGATCCTACCTCGTTGAGTTAAAAACTCGACATCTCAATTCATGTGCATAATCGAGTTTTGTCGGAATAAAATTTCGTCCAGATAAAAGCGTAGCCCACTGTGCCAATGGCAAAGATCAGCTGTTGAATCGTCAAAAATCGAGCTCCGAGCCCCGAGCCCCGAGCCCCGAGCCCCTAAAAAGTTAGAGAGAAGGTAGAGAGAAAAATAGGAAACTTAGCTAAGAAGTTTTGAAAATATTTTTTAAAAATATCTAACGCGAGATATTTATAGGCCATGAAAATATCAGTTTTTAAAAAAATATTAGCACGACAATGCCCAATGGCCCCGGGAATTGACCCCACATGCATATCTAAACCTAAACATGCATAAAAGCACGTACGAACATGCTGCGACAAAAATGATAAACACACATCAAAAAAATGCCGAAAAAGAAAATGGGTTAAGGTCTCACACTGTAGGACTCGTTAGTAGGGTCTAAACTCGAAATAACTTGCTCTCGACTATAGATCGGAAAGACGAAAACTAATCCTAATTGGGGTGCTAACTGTACTAACAAAACCATCCATAAAAAGAAAATCACATAATCCTAAAAGATTTATTGATCCTAAAAGAAGGGTTATAAGAAACTATATACAACATGAAAAGGCTGGTAGGTCTGCACTTAGTGTACCTTCTGAATAGAGTCAAGAACATATCTCCTAATGCCAAGAAAGGTGTAAGGCATGGTTAAACGGTATAGAATAACTCTTTTTGCCACATCTATGGGAGCATGTGACTAGAAAGCTTGTTGGCTTCCTCGACATAGTCCCGAGATAATAAATTGACCGGAGTATCAGATAGGTGGAGCGAGGGTTTGAGAACTAAGCACACAAATAGACAAAATACAAATGCAAATACCAATGAAAAATTTACAACAAGAACCAATATCATTTCAAGTTAAGCCTTCTTATGATTGTTTTGAAAGACCAATCCCCAACGGAGTCGCTAGAAAAACTGCGGGCGTTTCATTTATTCGTGGGGTGTACTGGATATCTAGTATTTTTAAAAAGATGTTCTTTTCTTTTTAAAACAAGAAAATCCAAGATATCCAAGCACACTTTTTGGAAAAATGGAGTCCTCACTTGATTATTGAAAAAAACTAAGAAAAACAAAAAGAAGGTTGCGGGTCTTTTAAAAAAAACGTAACTAGAGAAAAAGCGAGTTCAGGGGCAAAGATACGAAAAGGGAAGGTGTTAGGCACCCTTTTTACCCAACTGCGAGGTTGGCCTCTACTTTGTCAATATTAGTTCTTGTTGTAAACTTTTTAAAGGTAGCATACTCAGAATGAGAGGTTAAAGAAAGTTCAAACAAAAACAAGTAGAGAAATAAAATCCTAACTACGATTATAGGGTTATGCAACTTGGTTATTATTTCTAGATGTGCCACACGTATTGTTTGAGTAAAGCAAAGTGAAAAATATACGAGGAAGCTGTGAAACAAACAAGCAAAGGTCTAAGGGTATTGCAACAATGTTTCTGTCCCTATCATGCTATAAACAGGTTGTACAGAATAAATAGAAAAGATTTGCACACCATGTTTGAGCTACTAAATATGCATAAAACTCACGGCCATAGCAACAAATGTTGCGGCTGTAACAAAATAAATCATAAAACCTGCGGCCATAACAAATATAGGGTTACTGCGAGAAACAAAATAAAAAAACTCCCGGTCGTGAAAAATAAAAGTCGCGGCCAAGGTTTCTAGGGGTCCAGAAAGAGCATATTCAACATACATGGCCTAAAACAAAGGGGTCTAGAAAGAGCATATTCAACATACAAGGCCTAAAATAGACTCAAATAGACAGGATATGTAGGATAGAGGCCATAACCCATTTATTCTAGGTTCGATCCATCATCCTTCATCCTTTATAGAAATAATAACCCAAAGTAAAATGCAAAGGATGTTAAAAAGTAGATAACATAATGTATGAACACATTTTTCATGTCACTAGCCTCATAAAACCTCACGGCCGTAGCAAAAGGATGTCGCAACCGTGACTTATATGGAAACAAAAGCTACGGCCATTAGAAACAAAAGGCGGTAGTTACTATGAGTTTTAAAACATACATGGCCGTGACATTAAAAGGTCACAGCCATTATGTCTTTATAATCACATAACACATAAGAATGAAGGCGTATAGAGTGGATATCATAGCCCATTTGATCTAGGCTAGATTTACCATTCATTAGCCAACAAGAAGATAAACTGAGGTACAAAAAAGAGAAAATGCTAAACAGAGTGAGAAAAAGGGAGAAAACCATGAAACAAATGAATGTGAGAGAGTTTTGAAAGGAGTTTTCATGTCTTCAACCTCTAAACAGATGTTACGGCCGAAACAATAGAATGTTGTGACCGTGAGTAAATAAGGCACAAATGTACCGACCATGTGCACAAAGTTTACGGCCGTGACTTTAGGTTTAACAAAACATACGGCCGTGACATTAGGAGGTCACAATCGTCCAGTTTCAAAACCTTAAAGAGTTTTCGATGTGCTCAGTGTGCTTGTGAGCATTAAGATGAAATAAAAATGACTGAAATAAACAAAACAAAGAGCTACAAGTATACTGATTATAAAAAAAACTTGAATGAACAATACTTAGATTGAAATAAATAATAAATAAACAATGAAAACAATGGAAACCTTATCCACGACACCGCCGGGGGAAGAAAAAAAGGTTTAGAAGAATATCGTGGGTTCCTATGGTTACCTCGTGTGAATATTCACCCCAAATTGCTCATTTGGTGTGAGAATAGGCTACCTCTAAGTCAATACGAGCTCCAAGAACTCTTCCAATGCAAGCAAGAGCGCGAACAAGGCTTGGGAAGTATGGAATAGATATCGAAATGTCGGGTGGGAGTGCATTTTGGTAGAATTTGGGCCTCTAGGTTCTTTCTCTTCTTGTTTCTGCTTGGAATTGCCGCCTATTTATAGGCAATGTAGGCAACATAGACCCCCTCTGGAACGCTGTCACCTGTTCAAAAAGGGATAAAATTGACAGCCGCAACCTTTTTTCTTTTACACAATGATGGCCGCTACCTTTTTGGTGATGAAAAGGATAGCCGCGACTTTTTGCTAAAAAAGTGGTAGTCGTGACAAAGGAAGTCACGGCCTGTTTTAGGGTTTCAATAAAAGTGGCGGTCGTGAGTTCAAGGACACGGCATATTCTAGGGTTTTCAAAAAGTGGCGGCCGTGAGGATACGAATGTCACGGCCTGAAGGTTTTTGTTGGTTTTCTTGGGTTTTGAGTAGAATTTGTGATTTTGCTTGCTTGGGAGAATCTTTGAGTATAGCTTTCATTTTTTTCGTCATTAAAGCACATTCGAGACGGGTTTCTAAGATTTGGCTTAGTCAAATTGGGGTGTCTACAGCCGTAACATTTATTTGTCACCGCCGTAACATTCTTCATCTCGTTTTTCACGGTAACTCCTTTTTTTGTCTTGGTCGCGTATTTTTTGATTTATTATGTAATGGCCGTAACATTGGTTTCTACGGAAGTGAGTTTTTTGCATGACCAGTAGCTTAAATACGATGTTTAAATCTCTTCTGTTTATTTTGTATAGCCTATTCATGTTGGAGGTAAACTGCTACGATTATTGATATGAATACAATTTTTCGATAATAAAATACTAGACGGGCAATCACCAAAATAGGCTCCAAATAAATTTTTTTTTGATGTCGAACGATCAAAATAAAACCCGTGCTACCACAGTTAATTTAGATAAATACCTTTTGATCGTTTCTTCAACTATGAACTTTGATTCTCCAAGTTGAAGCTCTGAATAGACCTTCCACTGTATTCCTGATATAATTCCCGAATGTAGTGTGGGCTACAATTTTTCGAGAACTTGTACCGGCAGAACCCGATCAATCTTAGTCTTAAAAGACAACAATTGAATATGATTTTGCCTACCCATATATTTAGAGGCTGCAGCAGGGACGTGTGGAGTAATTATGACATAGACTTCTAGTGTGACCGAGCTACTTATCCAACGATTTCTGCAAATATGTAAATCTCTCAGCGGTTTCTGCAATTATGAAAATTTTACAACGATTTTTGTAATTTTCATAAAACACTAAATTACAGTTCATATCACTAAAGAACTGTAACTGCACTTCTATCCATAATCTCAAGACCAATTTTATTGAGCTCCTATTATTAAGTGCTTAATTTATCTCCTTACGTTAAAATTCTCAATACCCGCCAATGGAATTTAATTACTGACAATTTAATTTAATCGGCATATTTAAAATTCGTTAAGCCATTCCGCTTAACTTATTTGACTGTCGGATAATTAAATCCACCTGTAGAGTTTAGCCCGGTCAAAACTTATAAGCTTCCTTAAGGGGGTATCGTCAATCCCAAACAATCAAGATGTAGATTTCATCAATAATTAATATTTACCATATAATTAATATGGCGATCCAACTCACCGGGACTATAGACCCATAAAAGATCGCACCCTCTAATGTATCAAAACAACGAATATTAAATATACACAAATAATAATTATTTCGGGATAAGAGCATAAGCACTCATAATAATCTTGGGGTGTGAATTAATTTATATAGTCAGTATAAAATTAATTCTCCAAATGTGGTCCTGTTCAATACACACAAAGTGTACTAACACGGCGAGTCGGAACAATAGACGACGCTATTATCTGTTCCCCGTAATCAAGATAAGCCTACTAAAACTCTGTGCTACAGTCATACTGATGGTTTGTCCAATTCCATCTACAATGTGAACGAAAACTTATATTCTGTAAGAACCTATAATCTGGTCTTTTGTGCTTAAGCCGTACTCTACACACCATATTAAATACTATACAGAATAAATGACATCCATACATAACATTAAAGAAATAATATTGTATTCATTGCTCATTAAGATTCTCGGAAATTAAAAAAAATATTTTTATTAAAAATAAAATTAAAAACTAAAACCAACAAAATTCATGGTTTTTAGTATATAACACTGACAATCTCCTACTTATACTCAAAACTATACTGTCATACATCTGACTCCCATGTCCTCTACATGATTGTCAAAAGTCTTAGTTGGTAGACTCTTTGTAAAAGAATCTGCAAGATTGTCTCTTGATGTAATCTTGGTCACAACAACATCACCCCTCTATACAATTTCTCGTATTAGGTGATACTTACGTTTAATGTGCTTTCCTTTCTTATAGACTTTTGGCTCTTTCAAGTTTGCAACCGTTCCGCTATTGTCGCAATAAAATATAATTGCCAACTGAACTGAAGGCATCACATCTAGATCCAACAGGAAGTTCCTGAGCCAAATGGCCACTTTGGCTACTTCAGAAGCTTCCACGTATTCGGTTTCTATGGTGGAATCAGTAATACTAGACTTCTTGATACTCTTCCAAATAATAGTTTCACCTCCCAAGACAAACACATATCCTATGATAGACTTACGGGAATTTTTATTTGATTGAAAATCTGAGTTTGTGTACCCCAAAGGTACTTGACTATTTGCCTGGTAAACAAATAAATAATCCTTAATCATTTTTAGGTATTAGATTATATTCTTTACCGCAATCTAATTCTCCTACTAAGAGTTAGACTGATATCTGCTAATCATGTTAATGACAAAATAAATGTTAGGTCTAGTACAAAGCATATCATACATTAGGCTTCCTACTATCGAAGTATAAGAAACCACTTTCATCTTCTCTATCTCATTAGGTGTCTTAAGACACTGATCCTTGAATAGGGTAATTCCATGCCTAAAAAGAAGAAATCATTTCTTGGAATCCTGCATGCTAAAAGGAGCAAGGATATCATCGACCAGGGGATAACTTGTGCCTAAAAGGCACTTTCAATTAATTTAATTTTTTTAAAGACAATTATTTATCAAAGTATGTTTAATCAATTATTAAAAATAAACAATCCAACTAATGATAATTTACATAAAAGATAATGGAGATTATGTACAGTTTTTTTAATAATAAAATTGATCAAAATTTATTTTTTAATAAAACTTTTTCTAGCTATAACTCATTCATCTAAAAAGTACTTTCGAATTAATTTTTTCTACTCAATTTTAATGTATTGTATTTCCTATTAATCATATTTTATATACTGAAGAGTATAAGAACTGATTTAAGAAATAAAAATAAATCCGCTCATTATGTAGAGTTTGAAAAGATATGGAATGTCATATGGTTCACATAATTTCGCCTTTCACTATATGAATAATACAATAAATTCCTATATAATTATAATTTTTACACTCCAAAGAGAAAAATCATGCATATGTAGAATAAATTATAAAGTTCCAATAACTCCTCAAAAGTTTCTTCTTATAAATAAAAAATTATTCAAACTAAGTTTCTATCAAAGGTAACCAAAACAATACTTTAAATTTTTAGTTTTTAGATAGGAATAAAATATTTTCTCAAAAAAAAAAAATAGTAATCAACTTTTGTAATGATATATTTTAAATTATAACTGTCACGCCCCAAACTCCGTATCACGTGAAAAGCCATCACCAAAACCGCCCAAACAAAAGGGATTTTAAACCAGAAAGCCAAACAAGGCCAAAACTTTTGTAAAAACGTACTACCGAGGATTTATTTGAGTTAAAAGAGTAGTCAAAAGACTACAATTATAGCCTCATAGCTAAGCCTTTAAAAACAAGGTACAAGTTTTGGATGAGAAATTCTTTTCATTTTAAAAGAAGCTTAGGCCGTTCAAAAATCTTCCTCGAACCACAAGAGTTTAAATGAAGCATAAAACATTTGAAAATCCCGTTTGTAAAACCGTTGATCCCAACAACGAAAAACGTGGTAACCAACTACGGAAAACAACAACCAACCCAAGGTTCTCTCGAAATCATTAAAACATGCATAAATCCACAATAAAAGTATACGATTTATAACATGTTACAAATAAACATAAGACAAATAAAACAGGTATAGGCTACCTATCAAGACAAAACAGAAGTCTTATCATCAGCCACCTCCGAGCTCCATCGGGTCAACTTACAGGACTATGCTTAGCTGAAAATGGTTTTAAGACAAAATCCCACACCGTGAGCCGAAGCCTAATAGGAAATGACAATAAAGCTGTAAAGCAAGAAATATGCAATCACAAGCATACGGGCTCAACCACAGGAGCCAAAAAGATTTTCCCAACCCAAAATCACAAGTTTTCCATCAGGTTAATTGTAGAGACCTGATATTTGTTTATTTTATTTTTCATATTTTCGGTGAGAGAAGAGATCAAAATAAATTTGGGCACGGGGGCTATAAAGTTTTTGTTCGTTAATTAGTAATATGTGAAAATGAAATTGAGATACAAGGTAACGAACGACATTGATATGGCTATGTAATGGATAATTTGAAATATTTAAAGGTGAGCAAAGTTGGAGGTTTAAGTTGAAATTTAAGAAAATTCGTAGAATTCAGCTTCAGGGGTCACCGCTCGAGCGGTGGGGGTCCGCTCGAGCGGACTATCGGGATATGATTGGAGCATTCTCGAACATTGGAGTTATTTTGGGGTTTTTATGTGTGTGTACACACACACTTTTATATGTGTGAGCCCCTTTTTGATTTCTCATTTCCCCTTCTCTTCTTCTTCCATTCTACAGAGAGAGAGTGAGAGAAACCCACCTCTCTCATAAAACCCAAATCCTCCACCATGAAAATTGAAGTTTGAGGCCTGATGGAGAGAGATCAAGGATGGAAATCAAGCTTTAGAGCAAGGAGGTGGAAGATAAAATACCAAGGAGCCAAGATCTCTTATGATCCAAACCCTAAGAGGGAGAAATTGGAGGAATTTCAAGCTTTTGAGAAAATTTGAGATTGGATCTAGATTCTCTCGTATGTTTGTGATGATTTGAGTTGATAATTTCTTATGAGTAAAATTTAATAGAATTTAGGCATGATTAGAAGGGATGATAGAGTAATGTGTGGATTGAGTTGGGTTCTCACAAAAATTTGAGTTTTGAGAAATGATAAACCATGATTTTGTGAAATCATTGCATAAAAAGGGATTATGAAGTTTGAATATAATGTTTTTATGGTGGAAATTGAGATTTGAGACCTATTAGATGAAGGATTAAGGGTTTTGAAGTTAAAAACTCAAAACAGGGGCAAAATCTGGGATTTTCTCGGCCAACAGCGCGCTCGAGCGGAGCCCTATCCGCTCGAGCGCTCAACTGGCAGAGAGTTGAGAGCTCAACTGGCAGAGAGTTGGGCGCTCGAGCGCCCGATGTCTGCTCGAGCGCACTGACTGCACAGGGCCAACTCTGTTCCATCATATCTTCCTCATTCGGACTCCAAATTGGGTCGTTCTTGTACTCAAATCGAAACCCCGGAAGTCCTCTTTCCAACAAGACTACTCTCACAAAAAAATTCAATTTTTAGAAAAAGTTATGATTAAAATAGTGAGGGTATGTCAAAATTTCTTAACTATTTTTCATCCGATTTTGGCCAAATGCTTTGAAAAAGTATATTTTCATCAATATTGAACATTTTTATCACATTTCCTACCCCTTGGGCTGTGGATTTACCTAACTTACTACACTTGGGTTGGGATGCTAGTATCATACCGATTGGAGGTGTTGCGACAAAAATGAGTTTTTGACATGTAACCGAGGTTTTAAGAACGAGTATGATTATGGATAATTATGGGCTATGTCATGATATAGTTATCATTAAGATTTTGAGCTTTAGAAAAGAAACATGGAGTTTAACTTGTATATATATGTATAGGCATATGATGGGTGCATTCTACTTGTTTCAAATGACATGGTCATGTGTGAGTTAATTACGTGTTACATTTCATGAAGTTGATAAACAAAATGTGATTTATGAGAAATTATGTGCTAAAATTTATGATGGCATTTGAATTGAAGGAAAGGATATAATGCTAAAATAAGACTTGATTGGAAATGAATGGGAAGTTGAAATGTAAAAATGGAAAAGAGATATTATGAAAAAATATTTGGGGAGAGGAACCAGTTGTGGGTTGGACTCCCAGATTTTTGTGAAAAATGAACAAATAATGAACCGTATGAATTAATGTGAATTATGTTGGCCTAGCGGGTCCGCGGTGAAAGACTGAAAACTTGCACAAGATGGGGACCACGTGCCCACGGGTTAGCTCCCGAAATGTGGTATTGTATCGTGGTGAATTATAGAGCTATCTGTTAACCAATGGCTTCGCACAACCTATTGGGATAATAGGGAGGAGTTTCTATAAGCTGCACCCGATATCGGTTCATTAATTGCGATAAATTAATTGTGATACGATTTTGTGATAAACTGGATAATGAAAGTGTGACACGATTTTTGTAAAAAAAATCAGATAATGAAATGACGATGTGGATAATATGGAAGAATAAATGGGAACAACTCGGCGTGTGTGGGTGTGTGCGTGTGAAGAAATTATGGATTGGTGAAAATTTGCATTTTCCTTCGGTTGCACCCATTATACCTCACAAATCATGCATCACCTGTGAGTTAATCTATATCCTATAAGCTTCGGCTCACCCATGTTTACTAAACCATTTCAGGTTCCGGAGATCAAGGACGATACTAGGGCAAGGGATGCTTTGGAAAAGACTAGAAGGAAGACTTTGTGCTTGTTTATATTCTTGCATTATGGTTGTATATGAACTGAAATGGAGGATTGTAATTAAAGATATTATGATTATAAATGAATTTTTGAGAGTTCAAGTCTTTGTTGTAAATTCGATATGTGCGGGAATATATTTGTTTAAGGAAAATTTTTATATAATCGGAACTCAAATTCTATAATGAATGAAAGTCGTAGCTGATGATCCTTAGGAGGAACGGTTTGTGGTTGGTTCATGGGTTCCCGGGGTTAAGGGCCTGACATCATTCCAAGTGACTATGGATTCTTTTTGTTTCTTTTTAAGAAGGTTCAGGCATTCTTTAGCTATATGTCCATATCTTTTACATTCAAAGCATTAAATTTCAAAAATTTAGCCTTTCAACCATTTTTTAATAAAATTGGACATATTATTGATTTTGTCTTACCATGGTTCTTTTGTGATATTTTTCTCCTGATTAGGCTTTTTAGTTTTTAAAACCTTCTTGAATTTCTTTACAAAAATAACCATCATCTCAGGGCCTAAATCATCATCTGAGCCACTTGCAGAACCTCTTAAGCTGAAGAAAATTCCAAATTTCTTGAAGCCTTTTTGTTTTAAAAATTTAGCTCATCAATTTGCAGGTTTCCAATTAAATCTTCAATATAAATAGAATCAATGTCTTTATTCTTTTCGATTATTGTGATTTTTGGTTGAAGACGTTTGAGTAAAGATCCAAGAATTTTTTGAACCATTTTAGAAGTATGAATTTTTTCACCAAGATTAAAAGAGACATGCAGAATATCACTTAGTTTTGAGTAAAAATCATCAAAACTTTTATTATCTTTCATAAACAAAGTTTCAAAATTAGTTGCGAGACGTTGAAGTTTTGATATTTTTACGATATCAGTCCTTTTGTGAGTGATTTGAAGAATATACCATACTTATTTAGGCAAGTCACATATACTAATTCTACGAAACTCATCTTGTGTAACTTCACTATAAATAGCATTCATGGCTTTGCTATTCTAACCTACGTCCTCAAAATTAGTTCTATTCTATTTAGCCACGAGCTTAGATACGGTTACTCCATCATCAACATAAAGGTGGGAGGCATATAACCCTTAACAACGAAAAATCATACACGTTCGTCAATGGATTTTAAAAAAGCATTCATTTTTATTTTTCAAAAGGGGTAATTATGACTGTTAAGGAGGGGTGGTCAACCAATAGAGGTGCCTTTTCTAAAAAAATTTATTTATGCAAATCAGTTAAAGGATCACAAATTTTTTTTAAAAAAAAATTCCTACTCTGATACTAATTGAAAAATCCTGTTTATCGACTGATTTGTGCTAATTAATTTTCGTAACGAAGTCAAAACCCATAAAATAAGCTAACCAATCAAACACACAAGCGAAAAAGTAAAGCAATTACAATCACACACGAGATAACAATTTTTTACGTAGAAAACTCCAAACTGGGTAAAAACCATGAGACCGCTCTAGGTCTAGGAAATGAAACACTATATCAAACCTTGGTTAGAAAGAAATCTTACAACCCCGGCATTACACCCACAACCAATGGTAGTAAGTTTATCTTTGTCGAATTCACGTGCACCAACTCATGCTTGACTACCATTAGAACCCACTACCGGACTTCAGATGCTGACAAACTTCTCCACTAGGCTTCAAACACTTGAGAATTTTCTCAAGCGACTTCATGAACACAAATAGATCGTTGAGGGTTTGAATCCTTGATGATAGACTAGATTACGCAGAAGCTAAAAGTTCATCAAGTTGTAGACTAACTTGTTGTGAGTATATAGAATAATGTAGGAGACTCTCTGGCGGTTAGAGATTATAATTGTATCAAAGAGGTATCAAATTTGAATCCCTAGTTGTCCCATTTATAGTCACCTGCCAAAACTCTAGTCCGTTAACAGCAATTAAAATCTTTCCATGTCGCTAACCACCAAAGCGGTGAAGGTCTGTTTGTAGTAATTTGTTGTAGAGTCTAAGATACCGAGAGATGCAACGAACCGCTCGATGGACCGCTCGAGCGGTCTGACACCACGGGCTACTTTTTGATATTTTTTACTCCTTTTGTGTGGCCCTGCAATATTAAACTCAAAACTCGAACAAGACAAGTATTAAAATATCAATGAATAAAATAAATAATTTGAATAATCATTTGTCAAACACTTTGTCATAGATTTGCCAAACTAAAACGAATAAGATTAGGGCCAAATTCTGTAACAATACATAATCCATAGATTTACATACCAAGCTTCCTATAGTTGATCAATTATTTAACCTCTAGTTGATCACAATTAAACACATTCTTCAACAACATAATTAGACATTATCTTAACAATAACTCATAATTTATCAACACAACCATTATCAAATAACAACTTATAGTTATATAATTTGACACCATGAATATTGCACTCTAAGGACTTGGGAGAAGCGGGCCAAATCCTTGGGATCAAGCTCATTCGAGATCGATCACGTAGGATGTTGGGCTTATC
>JAULJZ010185396.1:0-21771 GCA_032270985.1 Heliamphora pulchella | reverse complement strand
CAAAATCCATAGAAAAGGACAAGACACCCAAACCCCAGGTTCGTGTGTAAGTGACGGCCCTTTGGTTCTCTCAAAAGCCCTAGAAAAAGACTAGACACCCAAACCCTAGATTCGTGTGTAAGTGACGACCCTTCGGTTCTTCTAAAATCCCTAGAAAAACACTTAGCACTCTAACCCTAGATTCATGTGTAAGTGACGACCCTTTGGTTCTTTCCGAAGCCGTAGAAAAGACTAGGCACCTTAATCCTAGGTTCGTGTGTAAGTGACGACCCTTCGGTTCTCTCAAAAGCCCTAGAAAAGACTAGGCACCCAAACCCTAGGTTCGTGTATAAGTGACGACATTTCGATTCTCTCAACAGTGCTAGAAAAGGACTAGGCACCCTAACCCTAGGGTCGTGTGTAAGTGACGACCAGTAAGCTCTTTCAAAAACTCTTGAAAAGGACTACGCACGCAAATCCTAGGTTTGTGTGTAAGTGACGACCCTTCAGTTCTCTCAAAAGCTCTCTAAAAAAGAATAGGCACCCTAACTCTAGGTTCGTGTGTACGTGATGACCCTCCGGTTCTCTCAAAAATCCTAGAAAATAACTTGGCACACAAACTCTAGGTTCGTGTGTAAGTGACGACCCTACGATTCTCTTAAAAGCCCTGAAAAAAGATTAGGCACCCAAACTCTAAGTTCGTCTATAAGTGACGACCCTTCGGTTCATTCAAAAGCCCTAGAAAAAGACTAAGCTCACACACCCTAGGTTCGTGTTTAAATAACGACCCTTCGGTACTCTTAAAAGTCCTAAAATAGACAAGGCATCAAAACTCTAGGTTCGTGTGTAAGTGACGACTCTTCGGTTCTCTCAAAAGCCCTAGAAAATGTCTAGGAACCCAAACCCTAAGTTCGTGTGTAAATGACGATCCTTCGGTTCTTTCAAAAGCTCTAGAAAAAGATTAGGCACCCTAACTCTAGGTTCGTGTGATAGTGACGACCATTCGATTCTTTTGAAATCACTAAAAAAAAGATTAGGCACCCAAACCCAAGGTTCTAGTGTAAGCGATGACCCTTCGGTTCTCTAAAAAGCTCTAGAAAAATATTAGACACACCTTCGGCCCTCACAAATGCCCAAGAAACGACTAAGCACCCAAACTCTCGATTCGTATGCAAGTGATAACCATTCAATTCTCTCAAAAACTCTAGAAAAAGACTTGGCATCATAACCCTAGGTTCGTCTGTAAGTCACGAACCTCCGGTTCTTTGAAAAGCCCTAAAAAAATACAAGGAACCCAAACCCTCGATCATGTGTAAGTGACGACCCTTCGGGTCTCCCAAAAGCCCAAGTAAAAGACTAGGCACCCATTTCCTAGGTTCGTATGTAAGTGACGACCCTTTGGTTCTCTCAAAAGCTTTAGAAAAAGACTAGGCACTCAAACACTAGTTTCATGTCTATGTGACGACCCTTCAGTTCTTTCAAAAGCCCAAAAAAAAGACTAGACACCCCAACCATAGGTTCGTGTGTAAGTATCGACCCTTTGGTTCTCTCAAAAGCCCTAGAAAAAGACTAAGCACCCAAACCCTAGATTCGTGTGTAACTGACGACCGGTCGGTTCTCTGAAAAGCCCTACAAAAAGAATAAGCACCCTAACCCTAGGTTCGTGTGAAAGTGATGACCCTTCAATTTTTTCAAAAGCCCTAGAAAAAGATTAGGCACCCTAATCTTAGGTTCGTGTGTAAGTGACGACCCTTCGGTTCTTTCAAAATCCTTAAAAAAAGACAAGGCACCCAAACCCTAGGTTCGTGTGTAAGTGACGACCATTTGGTTCTCTCAAAAGGCCTTGAAGAAGACTCAGCAACCTAACTATAGGTTCGTGTGTAACTGACGGCCCTTCAGTTCTCTCAAAGTCCCTAGAAAAAGAGTAGACACCCAAATCCTAGGTTTGTGAGTAAGTGACGACTCTACGATTCTCTTAAAAGCCCTGAAAAAAGACCAGGCAACCCAACCCTAGGTTCGTGTGTAAGTAACGACTCTTCGGTTCATTGAAAACCCCATGAAAAAGACTAACCACCTAAATCCTAGGTTCGTGCGTAAGTGACGATCCTTCGGTACTTTCAAAAGCCCCAGAAAAAGAATCGGCACCCCAACCCTAGGTTCGTGTATAAGTGACGACCCTTTGGTTCTCACAAAAGCCCTAGAAAAAGACTAAGCACCCAAACCCTAGAATCGTGTGTAAGTGACGACCCTTCGGTTCTTCCAAAATCCCTAGAAAAATACTAAGCACTCCAACCCTAGATTCGTGTGTAAGTGACGACCCTTTGGTTCTTTCTAAAGCCGTAGAAAAAGACTAAGCACTCTAAACCTAGATTTGTGTGTAAGTGACGACCCTTCGGTTCTCTCAAATCCCTAGAAAAGATTAGGCACCCAAATCCTAGGTTCGTGTGTAAGTGATGACATTTCGATTCTCTCAAAAGCCCTAGAAAAGGACAAGGCACCCTAACCCTAGGTTCGGTGTGTAAGTGACGACCATTCAGCTCGTTCAAAAACTCTAGAAAAAGTCTACGCACCCAAACCCTAGGTTTATGTGTACGTGACGACTCTTCGATTCTGTCAAAAGCTCCAGAAAAAGAATAGGCACCCTAACCCTAGGTTCGTGTGTATGTGATGACCCTTCGATTCTCTCAAAAGTCCTAGAAAAAGTCTTGGCACACAAACTCTAGATTCGTGTGCAAGTGACGACCCTACGATTCTCTTAAAAGCCCTAAAAAAATATTTGGCACCCAAACTCTAAGTTCGTCTGTAAGTGACGACCCTTCGGTGCTTTCAAAAGCCATAAAAAAAGATAAGGCTCCCTCACCCTAGGTTCGTGTGTAAATAACAACCCTTCGGTTCTCTCAAAAGTCCTGAAATAGACAAGGCATCAAAACCCTAGGTTCGTGTGTAAGTGACAACCCTTCGGTTCTCTCAAAAGCCCTAGAAAAAGTCTAGGTTCCCAAACCCTAAGTTTGTGTGTAAATAACGACCCTTCGGTTCTTTCAAAAGCCCTAGAAAAAGACTAGGCACCCTAACCCTAGGTTCGTGTGACAATGACGACCCTTCGATTCTTTTAAAATTCCTAAAAAAAGATTAGGCACCCAAACCCTAGGTTCTAGTGTAAGCGACGACCCTTCGGTTCTCTCCAAAGCTCTAGTAAAAGATTAAGCACCCCAACCCTAGGTTCATGTGTAAGTGACGACCTTTCGGTTCTTTCAAAAATCCTAGAAAATGACTAGGCACCCAAACCCTAGGTTCGTGTGTAAATAACGACTCTTTGGTTCTCTCAAAATTCGTAGAAAAAGACTAGGCACACCAACCCTTGGTTCGTGGCTAAGTGACGACCCTTCGATTCTCTCAAAAGCCCTAGAAAAAGACTAGGCACCAAAACCCTAGATTCGTGTGTAAGTCACGACCCTTCGGTTCTTCCAAAAGTTCTAGAAAAAGACTAGACACCCTAACCCTAGGTTCATGTGTAAGTGACGACCCTTCGGTTCTTTTTAAAGCCCTAGAAAAAGATTAGGTACCCCAACCCTAGGTTTGTGTTTTAGTTACGACCGTTCGGCTCTCTCAAAAGCCCTAGAAAAGACTAGGCACCCAAACTCTCGGATCGTGTGTATGTGACAAACATTCAATTCTCTCAAAAAACTCTAGAAAAAGACTATGAACCATAACCCTAGGTTTGTGTGTAAGTGACGAACCTTCGGTTCTTTCAAAAGCCCCAGAAAAATACAAGAAACCCAAACCCTAGGTCATGTGGAAGTGACGACCCTTCGGGTCACCCAAAAGCCCAAGAAAAAGACTAGGCACCCAATCCATAGGTTCGTGTGTAAGTGACGAGCCTTTGGTTCTCTCAAAAGCTTTAAAAAAAGACTAAGCACCCAAACACTAGTTTCATGTCTATGTGACGACCCTTCGATTCCTTAAAAGCCCTAAAAAAAGACTAGACACCCTAACCCTAGGTTCAAGTGTAAGTGACGACCCTTCGATTCTTTCAAAAGCCCATGAAAAAGACTAGGCACCCAAACCCTAGGTTCATGTGTAATTGACGACCCTTCGATTCTCTCTAAATTCCTAGAAAAAAACTAGGCACCCTAACCCTAGGTTTGTGTGTAAGCAACGACCCTTTCGCTTTCTCAAAAGCCCTAGAAAAAGACTAGGCACCCAAGCCCTAGGTTCCAGTATAAGGGACGACCATTCGGTTCTCTCAAAAGCCCTAAAAAGAGACTAGACAACAAAACCCTAGTTTCGTATGTAAGTAACGACCCTTCGGTTCTTTCAAAAGCCCTAGAAAAAGACTATCCAACCTAACCCTAGGTTCGTATGTATGTGACAACCCTGTGGTTCTTTAAACTGTCCTAGAAAAGACTAGGCACCCGAACCCTAGGTTCGTGTGTAAGTGATGATCTTTCGATTCTCTCAAAATCCATAGAAAAGACAAGGAACCTAAACACTAGGTTCGTGTGTAAGTGACGACCCTTCGGTTGTCTCAAAAGCCCTAGAAAAAGTCTAGGCACCCTAACCCTTGGTTCGTGTGTAAGTGACAACCCTTCGGTTCTTTTAAAAGCCCGAGAAATAGACTAGGCACCTAAAAAACTAGGCACCCTGACCGTAGGTTCGTGTGTAAGCGACGACCCTTCAGTTCTCTTTGAAGTCCTAGAAAAAAACTAGGCTCCCTAACCCGAGTTTCATGTGTAAGTAACGACCCTTCAGTTCTTTCAAAATCCTTAGAAAAAAATTAGGCACCCAATCCTTAAGTTCTTGTGTCACTAACGACCATTAGGTTTACACAAAAGCCCTAAAAAATGACTAGGCACCCAAACCCTAGTTTCGTATGTAAGTGACGACCCCTCAGTTCTTTTAAAATCTCTAGAAAAAGACTAGGCTCCCTAACCCTAAGTTTGTGTGAAAGTGACGACCCTTCGGTTCTTTTCAAATCCCCAGAAAAAGACTAGGCACCCTAACCATAGGTTCGTGTGTAAGTGACGACCCTTCGATTCTCTCAAAAGCCCTAAAAAAGACTAGGCACCAAAACCCTAGTTTCGTGTGTAAGTGACGACCCTTCGGTACTTTCAAAAGCCCTAGAAAAAGACTAGGCACCCTAACACTAGGTTCGTGTGTAAGTGACGACCCTTTAGTTCTCTTAAAAGTCCTAGAAAAAGTCTCGGCACCCTAACCCTAGATTCGTGTGTAAGTTACGACCCTTCAGTTTTCTCAAAAGCCCTAGAAAAAGACAAGGCACCCAAACCCTAGGTTCGTCTATAACTGACGACCATTTCGTTATCTCAAAAGGCCTTGAAGAAGACTCGGCAACCTAACCCTAGGTTCGTGTGTAAGTGACGGCCCTTCAGTTCTCTCAAAAGCCCTAGAAAAAGAGTAGACACCCAAACCCTAGGTTCGTGTGTAAGTGACGACCCAACGATTCTCTTAAAAGCCCTAGAAAAAGTCCAAGCACCCCAACCCTAGGTTCGTGTGTAAGTAACGACCCTTCGGTTCATTCAAAACCCCTAGAAAAAGACTAGCCACCTAAATCTTACGTTCGTGTGTATGTGACGACCCTTCGATTCTTTCAAAAGACCTAGAAAAATACTCGGCACCCCAATCCTAGGTTCGTCTGTAAGTGACGACCCTTTGGTTCTCTCAAATGCACTAGAAAAAGACTAGGCACCCAAACCCAAGATTCGTGTGTAAGTGATGACCTTTCGGTTCTTTCAAAATCCCTAGAAAAACACTAAGCACTCTAACCCTAGATTCGTGTGTAAATGACGACCATTTGGTTCTTTCCAAAGCCGTAGAAAAAGACTAGGCACCTTAAACCTAGGTTCGTGTGTAAATGACAACCCTTCGGTTCTCTCAAAAGCCCTAGAAAAGACTAGGCACCCAAACTCTAGGTTCGTGTGTATGTGACGTCATTTCGATTCTCTCAGAAGCCCTTGAAAAGGATTAGGAACCCTAACCCTAGGTTCGTGTGTAAGTGACGACCATTCAGCTCTTTTAAAACCTCTAGAAAAAGACTACGCACCCAAACCCTAGGTTTGCGTGTAAGTGACGACCCTTCGATTCTCTCAAAAAGCTCTAGAAAAAAAATAGACACCCTAACCCTAGGTTAGTGTGTATGTGATGACTCTTCGGTTCTTTCAAAAACCCTAGAAAATGACTTGGCACACAAACTCCAGGTTCGTGTGTAAGTGACGACCCTACGATTCTCTGAAAAGCCCTAAAAAAAGATTAGGCACCCAAACTCTAAGTTCATCTGTAAGTGACGACCATTCGGTTCTATCGAAAGCCATAGAAAAAGATTAGGCTCCCAAACCCTAGGTTCGTGTAGAAATAACGACCCTTCGGTTCTCTTTAAAGTCCTAGAATAGACAAGGCATCAAAATCCTAGGTTCGTGTGTAAGTGACGACCCTTTGATTTCTCAAAAGCCCTAGAAAAAGATTAGGAACCCAAACCCTAAATTCATGTGTAAATCACGACCCTTCGGTTCTTTTAAAAGCCCTAGAAAAAGACTAGGCATCCTAACCCTAGGTTCGTGTGACAGAGACGGCTCTTCGATTCTTATAAGATCCCTAAAAAAAGACTAGGCACCCAAACCCTAGGTTCTAGTGTAATCGACGACCCATCGGTTCTCTCAAAAGCCCTATAAAAAGATTAGGCACCCCAACCCTAGGTTCATGTGTAAGTGACGACCTTTCGGTTCTTTCAAAAATCTTAGAAAATGACTAGGAACCCCAACCCTAGGTTCGTGTGTCGGTAACGACCATTCGGTTCTCTCAAAACCGTAGAAAAAGGCTAGGCTCCCTAACCCTAGGTCTGTGTGTAAGTGACGACCCTTCGGTTCCCTTAAAATTCGTAGAAAAAGACTAGGCACCCCAACCCTTGGTTCGTGTCTTAGTGACGACCCTTCGATTCTCTCAAAAACCCGGGAAAAAGACAAGGCACCCAAACCCTAGATTTTTGTGTAAGTGACGACCCTTCGGTTCTTCCAAAAGCATTTGAAAAATTCTAGGCACCCTAATCCCAAGTTCATGTGGAAGTGACAACCCTTCGGTTCTTTCCAAAGCCCTAGGAAAAGATTAGGTACCCTAACCCTAGGTTCGTGTTTTAGTGACGACCCTTCGGCTCTCTCAAAAGCCCTAAAAAAGACTAGGCACCCAAACTCTCGGTTCGTGTGTAAGTGACAACCATTCAATTCTCTCAAAAGCTCTAGAAAAAGTCTAGTCAACATAACCCTAGATTCGTGTGTAAGTAACGAACATTCGGTTCTTTCAAAAGCCCTAGAAAAATACAAGGAACCCAAACCTAGGTCAAGTGTAAGTGGCGACCCTTCGGCTCTCCCAAAAGCCCAAGAAAAAGACTAGGCACCCAATCCCTAGGTTCGTGTGTAAGTGACGACCCTTTGGTTCTCTCAAAAAATTTAGAAAAAGTCTTGGCACTCATACCCGAGTTTCATGTCTACGCGACGACCCTTTGGTTCTTTCAAAAGTCCTAAAAAAAGAATAGACACCCTAACCCTAGGTTCGTGTGTAAGTGACGACCCCTCGGTTCTTTCAAAAGCCCGTGAAAAAGACTAGGCAGTTAAACCCTAGGTTCGTGTGTAATTGACGACCCTTCGGTTCTCTCTAAAACCCTAGAAAAAAATTAGGCACCCTAACCATAGGTTCGTGTGTAAGTAACGATCCTTTCGTTCTCTCAAAAGCCCTAGAAAAAGACTAGGCACCCAAACCCTAGGTTCGTGTGCAAGGGACGACCATTCGGTTCCCTCAAAAGCCCAAAAAAGATACTAGACACCCAAACCCTAGTTTCGTATGTAAGTAACGATCCTTCGGTTCTTTAAAAGCCCTTGAAAAACACTATCCACCATAACCCTAGGTTTGTGTGTAAGTGACGACCTAGTGGTTCTTTAAGAAGCCCTAGAAAAAGAAATGGCACCCGAACCCTAGGTTCGTCTGTAAGTGATGATCCATCGATTCTCTCAAAATCCCAAGAAAAGACTAGGCACCCAAACCCTAAGTTCATGTGTAAGTGACGACCCTTCGGTTCTCTCAAAACCCTAGAAAAAGTCTAGACACACTAACCCTAGGTTCGTGTGTAAGTGACGACCCTTCGATTCTTTTAAAAACCTGAGAAATAGACTAGGCACACAAAAAACAAGGCACCCTAACCCCAGGTTCGTGTGTAAGTGTCAACCCTTCGGTTCTCTTTGAAGCCCGAGAAAAAAATTAGGCACCCTAACCCTAGGTTCGTGTGTAAGTAACGACCCTTCTATTCTCTCAAAATCTCTAGAAAAAGATTAGGAACCCAATCCTTAGGTTCGTGTGTCAGTGACGACCATTCAATTTACTCAAAAGTCCTAAAAAAAGACTAGGCACACAAACCCTAGTTTCGTATATAAGTGACGACCCTTCAGTTCATTTGAAAGCCCTAGAAAAAGACTAGGTTCGTGTGTAAGTGACGACGCTTCGGTTCTTTCCAAAGCCCAAGAAAAAGACTAGACACCCTAACCATAGGTTCGTGTGTAAGTGACGACCCTTCGATTCTCTCAAAAGTCCTAGAAAAGACTAGGCACCCAAACCATAGGTTCGTGTGTAAGTGACGACCCTTCGGTACTTTCAAAAGCCCAAGAAAAAAAATAGGCACCCTAACCCTAGGTTCGTGTGTAAGTGACCACCATTCAGTTCTTTCAAAAGCCCTTGAAAAAGACTAGGCTCCCAAACCCTAGGTTCATGTGTAAGTGACGACCCTTTTGTTCTCTTAAAAGCCCTTAAAAAGACTTAGCACCCTAACCCTAGGTTCGTGTGTAAGTGACGACCCTTCGATTTTCTCAAAATTCCTAGAAAAAGTCTAGGCACCCAAACTCTAGGTTCTTGTGTAAGTGATGACACTACGATGCTCTTAAAAGCCCTAGAAAAAAATCAGGCAGCCCAACCCTAGGTTCGTGTGTAAGTGAAGACCCTTCGGTTCTTTCAAAATCCCCAGAAAAAGACTACCCACCCAAACCCTTAGTTCGTGTGTAAGTAACGACCCTTCGATACTTTCAAATGTCCTTGAAAAACACACGGACCTAGGGTTTGGGAGCCTAGAATAGACTAGGCACCCAAACCCAAGGTTCGTGTGTATGTGACGAACCTTCGGTTCTCTCCAAAACCCTAGAAAAAGACTAGGAATCTAAACCCTAAGTTCGTGTGTAAGTGACGACCCTTCGGTTCTTTCAAAAGTCCGAGAAAAAGACTAGGCACCCTAGTCCTAGGTTCGTGTGAAAGTGATGACCCTTCGATCCTTTTAAAATCCCTAAAAATAGAATAGGCACCCAAACCCTAGGTTCTAGTGCAAGTGACGACCCTTCGGTTCTCTCAAAAGCCCTAGAAAATGAATAGGCACCATAACCTAAGGTTCGTGTGTAAGTAACGGCCCTTCGGTTCTCTCAAAAGCCCTAGAAAAAGACTAGGCACCCCAACCCATGGTTCATGTGTAAGTGACGACCCTTCGATTCTTTAAAAAATTTTAGAAAATGACTAGGCACACAAACCCTAGTTTCGAGTGTAAGTGACGACCATTCGATTCTCCCAAAAATCCTAAAAAATGATAGACACCCTAACCCTAGGTCCGGGTATAAGTGACAACCCTTCGGTTCTCTCAAAATTCCTAGAAAAAGACTAGGGACCCCAACCCTTGGTTCGTGTCTAAGTGACGACCCTTCGGTTCTCTCAACAGCCGTAGAAAAAGATAAGTCACCCAAACCATAGATTCGTGTGTAAGTGACGACACTTCAGTTCTTCCAAAAGCCCTAAAAAAAGACTAGGCACCCTAACCCTAGGTTCAGGTGTAAATGACGGCCCCTCGGATCTTTCCAAAATCCAAGAAAAAGACTAGGCACCCTAACCCAAGGCTCGTGTTTTAGTGACGACACTTCGGTTCTCTCAAAAGCCCTTGAAACGACAAGGCACCCAAACCCTCGGTTCGTGTGTAAATGACGACTCTTCAATTCTCTCAAAAGCTCTAGAAAAAGGATAGGAACCCTAACCCTTGGTTCGTGTGTATGTGACGAACCTTTGGTTCTTTTAAAAGCCCTACAAAAAGACAAGGAACCCAAACTCTAGGTCATGTGTGAGTGACGACCCTTCGATTCTCCCAAAAGCCCTAAAAAATGACGAGGCACCCATACCCTAAGTTCGTGTGTAAGTGACTGCCCTTCGGTTCTCTCAAAAGTCCTAGAAAAAGACTTGGCACCCAAACCATAGGTTCATGTGTAAATGACGACCCTTCGGTTCTTTCAAAAACCCTAGAAAAAGAATAGGCACCCTAACCCTTTTATCGTGTGTAAGTGACGACCATTCGGTTCTCTCAAAATCCTGAGAAATAGACTCGGTACCCTAACCGATGGTTCGTGTGTAAGTGACGACCCTTCGGTTCTCTCAAAATCCCCAGAAAAAGATTAGGCACCCCAACCATAGGTTCGTGTGTAAGTGACGACCATTCGATTCTCTCTAAAGCTCTAGAAAAAGACTAGGCACCCAAACCCTAGAAAAGTGTGCAAATGACGACCCTTCGGTTCTTCCAAAAGCACTAGAAAAAGACTAAGCACCCTAACCCTAGGTTCATGTGTAAATGACAACCCTTCGGTACTCTCAAAAGCCCTAGAAAACGTTTAGGCACCCTAACCCTAGGTTCGTGTTTAAGTGACAACCCTTCGGTTCTTTCAAAAGCCCAAGAAAAATATTAGGCACCTAAACCTGAAGTTCGCGTGTAAATGACGACCCTTCGATTCTCTCAAAATCACTAGAAAATGACTCGGCACCCTAACCCTAGGATCGTGTACAAGTGACGACCCTTTGGTTCTCTCAAAATCCTTTGAAAAATACTAGGCACTCAAACCCTAAGCTCGTGTGTACGTGGCGACCCTTCGGTTCTTTTAAAATCCCTAGAAAAAGATTAGGCACCCAAATCCTAGGTTCGGGTTTAAGTGACGACCCTTCAGTTCCTTCAAAAGCCGTAGAAAAAGACGAGGCACCCAAACCCTGGGTTCGTGTGTAAGTGACGACCCTTCGATTCTCTCAAAAGCCCTAGAATAGACTAGCCCCCCACACCCAAGGTTCATGTGTAAGTGACGACCCTTCGGTTCTTTCAAAAGCCCTAGAAAAAGACTAGGTACTGTAACCCTAGGTTCATGTGTAAGTGACAACCCTTCGGTTATTTCCAAAGCCCTAGAAAATGACTAGGCACCCTAACCATAGGTTCATGTTAAAGTTACGACCATTCAGTTCTCAGAAAAGCCGTAGAAAAGACTAGACACACAAACCCTCGGTTCGTGTGTAAGTGACGACCCTTAAGTTCTCTCAAAAGCTCTTGAAAAAGACTCAGCACCCTAACCCTAGGTTCATGTGTAAGTGATGACCCTTCGATTCTTTCGAAAAGCACTAGAAAAAGACTAGGCACCCTAACCCAAAGTTCGTGTATAAGTGACGACCCTTCGGTTCTCTCAAAAGTCCTAGAAAAAGACTAGGCACCGAAACTCTAGGTTCGTGTGTAAGTGACGACCCCACAATTCTCTTAAAAGCCCTAGAAAAAGTCTCGGCACCCTAACCCTATGTTCGTGTGTAAGTGACGACCCTTCGGTTCTCTCAAAAGCCTAAAAAAACACTATCCACCCAAACTCTAAGTTTGTATGTAAGTGACGACCATTTGGTTCTTTCACAAGCCCTAGAAAAAGACTAGGCACCCAAATCCTGGGTTCGTGTGTAAGTGACGACCCTTCGATTCTCTCAAAAGCCCGGGAATAAACTAGGCACCCAAACACAAAATTTGTGTGTAAGTAACGACCCTTCGAATTTTTTAAAAGCCCTAGAAAATGACTAGGCTCCCGAACCGTAGGTTCATGTGAAAGTGACGGCCTTTCAATTCTTTTAAAATTCCTAAAAAAAGACTAGGCACCCAAACCCTGGGTTCTCGTGTAAGTGACGACCCTTTGATTCTTTCAAAACCCCTCAAAAAGACTAGGCACCCAAATTCTAAGTTCTAGTGTAAGTGACGACTGTTTGGTTCTTTCAAAAATCCTAAAAAAGACTTGGCACCCTAACCCTAGGTTCGTGTGAAAATGACGACCCTTCGATTCTTTTACAATTCCTAAAAAAAGACTAGGCTCCCAAACCCCTGGTTCTAGTGTAAGTGACGAACGTTCGGTTCTCACAAAAACCCTAGAAAAAAACTAGGCCCCCTAGCCCTAGATTGGTGTGTAATTAACGACCTTTCAGTTCTCTCAAAAGCTCTAGAAAAAGACTTGGTACCCCAACCCTAGGTTCATGTGTAAGTGCTGACCCTTTAGTTCTTTTAAAAACCTTAGAAAAAGACTAGGCACCCTAACCCTAGGTTTCGTGTGTAAGTAACGACCCTTCGGTGCTTTTAAAAACTCTAGAAAAAGACTAGGCCTCCTAACCCTATGTTTCTATGTCAGTGACGACCAGTCGGTCATCCCAAAAGCCCTAGAAAAAGACTCGGCTCCCAAACACAAGGTTTGTGTGTAACTGGCGACCATTCGATTCTCTCAAAATCCCTTGAAAAAGACTAGGCATCCCAGCCCTAGGTTCGTGTGTAAGTAACGGCCCTTCGGTTATCTCAAAAGCCCTAAAAAAAGACTAGGCACCCAAACCCGAGATTCGTGTGTAAGTAACGACCCTTCGGTTCTTTCAAAACCCAAGAAAAAGACTAGGCACCCGAACCCTAGGTTTATGTGTACGTGACGACCCTTCGGTTCTTTCAAAAGCCCTAGAAAAAGACTAGGCACCCTAACCCTAGGTTCGTGTTAAAGTTACGACCCTTTGGTTCTCACAAAAGCTCTAGAAAAGACTAGGCACTCAAACCCTAGGTTCATGTGTAAGTGACAACCCTTCAGTTCTCTCAAAAGTTCTTAAAAAAGACTCAGCACCCTTACCCTAGGTTCATATGTAAGTGACGACCCATCGATTCTTTTGAAAATCCTAGAAATAGACTAGGCACCCGAACCCTAGATTCGTGTGTAAGTGACGACCCTTCAGTTCTCTCAAAAGTACTAGAAAAAGACGAGGCACCCTAACCCTAACTTCGTGTATAAGACACGACCCTTCGATCCTCTCAAAAGCCCTAGAAAAAGACTAGGCACCCAAACTCTAGGTTCGTGTGTAAGTGACGACCTTAAAATTCTCTTAAATGCCCTAGAAAAAGACATTGCACCCAAACCCTAGGTTCGTGTGTAAGTGACGACCTTTCGATTCTCTCAAAAGTCCAGAAAACGAATAGGCACTCAAACTCTAAGTTCGTGTGTAATTAACGATCCATTGGTTCTTTCAAAAGTTCTAGAAAAAGTCATGGCCCCCAAACCCTGGGTTCGTGTTTAGTAACGACCCTTCGGTTCCATCAAAAGCCCTAGAATAGACTAGGCACCCACATACTAAGTTCGTGTGTAAGTGACGACCCTTCGAATTTTTCTAAAGCCTTAGAAAATGACTAGGCACCCGAACCCTAGGTTCGTGTGAAAGTGACGACCCTTCGATTCTTTTGTAATCCCTTAAAAAAGACTAGCCACCCAAACCCTAGGTTCTAGTGTAAGTGACGACCCTTTGGTTCTTTCAAAAATTCTAAAAAAGACTAGCCACCCAAACCCTAAGTTCTAGTGTAAGTGACGACCCTTTGGTTCTTTCAAAAATCCTAAAAAAGTCTAGACACCCTAACCCTAGGTTCGTGTGAGAGTGACGACCCTTGGATTCTTTTAAAATCTACGAAAAAAGTCTAGGCACCTAAACCCTAGGTTCTAGTGCAAGTGACGAAACTTTGGTTTGCTCAAAAGCCCTAAAAAAAAACTAGGCACCCTAACCCTAGATTCGTGTGTAATTAACGACCTTTCGGATCTATCAAAAGCCCTAGAAAAAGACTAGGCACCCCAACCCTAGGTTCATGAGTAAGTGCCGACCCTTCGATTCTTTTAAAAATCTTAGAAAAAAACTAGGTACCCTAACCCTAGGTTTCGTGTGTAAGTGACGACCTTCGGTATTTTTAAAAGCACTAGAAAAAGACTAGGCACCCAAACCCAACGTTCGTCTATAAGTGACGACCATTCGGTCCTCTCAAAAGCCCTAGAAAAAGATTAGGCTCCCTAACCCTAGGTTTGTATGTAACTGACGACCCTTAGTTTCTCTCAAAATTTTTAGAAAAAGTCTAGGCACCCCAACCCTAGGTTCGTCTGTAAGTAACGACCCTTCAGTTCTCTCAAAAGCCCAAGAAAAAGACTAGGCACCCAAACCCTAGATTCGTGTGTAAATGACGACCCGTCGGTTCTACCAAAAGCCCTAGAAAATGACTAGGCACCATAACCCAAGGTTCATGTGTAAGTGAGGACCCTTCGGTTCTTTCCAAAGCACAAGAAAAAGACTAGACACCCTAACCCTAGGTTCGTGTTAAAGTTACGACCCTTCGATTCTCTCAAATTCCCTAGAAAAGACTAGGCACCCAAATTCTCGGTTCGCGTGTAAGTGACGACCCTTCAGTACTTTCAAAAGCTCTAGAAAAAGACTAGGCGCCCTAACCCTAGGTTCGTGTATAAGTGACGACCCTTCGGTTCTCTCAAAAGCACTAGAAAAAGACTAAGCACCCAAACCCTAGGTTCAATTACAAGTGACGACCCTTCGGTTCTCTCAAAAGCCCTAAAAAAAGACTAGGCACCCAAACTCTAAGTTCGTGTGTAAGTGACGACCCTATGATTCTCTTAAAAGCCCAAGAAATAGACTCGGCTCCCTAACCCATGGTTCGTGTGTAAGGGACGGCCCTTCGATTCTCTTAAAAGCCTAGAAAAAGTCTAGGCACCCTAACACTATGTTCGTGTGTAAGTGACGACCCTTCGGTTCTTTCAAAAGCCCTAGAAAATGACTAGGCACCAAAACCCTAGGTTCGTGTGTAAGTGGCGATCCTTCGGTTCTACCAAATGTTCTAGAATAGACTCGGCGCCCAAACCCTAAGTTCTAAAGCCCTAGAAAATTACTAGGCACCCTAACCCTAGGTTCGTATGAAAGTGACCACCCTTTGAATCTTTCAAAATTCCCAAAAAAAGACTAGGCACCAAAATCCTAGGTTCTAGTGTAAGTGACGACCCTTCGGTTCTCTCAAAAGCACTTGAAATAGACTAAGCACTCAAAACCTAGATTCATGTGTAAGTAACGACCCTTTGGTTCTCTCAAAACCCCTAGAAAATGACAAGGCACCCTAATCATAGGTTCATGTGTAAGTGACGACCCTTCGGTTCTTCCAAAAACTCTAGAAAAAGACTCGACACCCTAACCCTAGGTTCGTGTGTTAGTGACGACCATTCGGTTCTCTCAAAAGCCCTAAAAAAAGACTAGGCACCCTAACCCAAGGGTCGTGTGTAAGGGACGACTCTTTGGTTCTCTGAAAATCCCTAGAAAAAGATTAGGCACCCCAACTCTAGGTTCGTGTGTAAGTAACGACCATTTAGTTCTATCAAAAAACTTATAAAAAGAATAGGCACCCAAACCCTAGATAAGTGTGTAAATGACGACCCTTTGGTTCTTCCAAAAGCCCTAGAAAAAGGCAAGGCACCCTAACCCTAGGTTCATGTGTAAATGAAGACCCTTCGATTCTTTTCAAAGCCCTAGAAAAAGATTTGGCACCCAAACCCTATGTTCGTGTTTAAGTAACGACTCTTTGGTTCTCTCAAAAGCCCTATAAAAGACAAGGTACCCAAACCCTCGGTTCGTGTGTAAGAGACGACCCTTCAGTTCTTTCAAAAGCTCTCGAAAAAGACTAGGCACCCAAACCATAGGTTCATGTGTAAGTGAGAACCCTTCAATTCTCTCAAAAGCCCTAAAAAATGACAAGGCACCCAAACCTTAGGTTCGTGTGTAAGCGACGACCCCTCGGTTCTCTCAAAAGCCCTAAAAAAGACTAGGGACCAAAACTCTAAGTTCGTCTATAAGTGACAACCCTTCGGTTAATTCAAAAGCTCTAAAAAAGAGTAGGCACCCAAACTCTAGATTCGAGTGCAAGTGACGACCCTTCGATTCTCTCAAAAGCCCTAGAATAGACTAGGCACCCAAATCTTAAGTTCGTGTGTAAATGACGACCCTTAAATTTTTTCAAAAGCCCTAGAAAATGACTAGGCACCCTAACGCGAGGTTTTTGTGAAAGTGACGACACTTCAATTTTTTTAAAATCCCTAAAAACCGACTAGGCACCCAAACCTAAGGCTCTAGTGTAAATGACGACCCTTCAGCTTTCTCAAATGCTCTAGAAAAAGACTAGGCACCCTTACCCTAGGTTCGTGTCTAAGTAACGACCCTCCGGTTCTCTCAAAAGCACAAGAAAAAGACTAGGCACCTCAACCCTAGGTTCATGTGTATGTGACGACCCTTTAGTTCTATTAAAAACTCTAGAAAAAGACTAGGCACCCTAACCCTAGGTTCGTGTGTAAGTGACGATCATTCGGTTCTCTCAAAAGCCCTCGAAAAGGACTAGGCACCCTAACCCTAAGTTCGTGTGTAAGTGACGACCCTTCAGTTCTCTCAAAATCCCTAGAAAAAGACGAGGCACCCCAACCCTAGGTTCGTGTGTAAGTGACGACCCTTCGATTATCTCGAAAGCCCTAGAAAAAGATTAGGCACCCAAACTCTAGATAAGTGTATAAGTGACGACCCTTCGGTTCTTCCAAAAGCTCTAGAAAAAGACTAGGTACCTTAACCCTAGGTTCGTCTTTAAGTGACGACCCTTCGGTTCTTTCAAAAGCCCTAGAAAAGATTAGGCACTGTAACCCTCGATTCGTATGTAAGTGACGACCCTTCAGTTCTCTCAAAAGCACTAAAAAAAGACTAGGCACCCAAACCCTAGGTTCATGTGTCAAGACCCTTTGGTTCTCTCAAAAGCCTTAGAAAAAGATTAGGCACCCAAACCCAAGGTTCGTTTGTAAGTGACGACCCTGCGGTTATGTCAAAATCCCTAGAAAAAGATTAGGCACCCTAATCCTAGGTTCGTGTATAAGTGACGATCATTCGGTTCTCTCAAAAGCACTTGAAAAAGATTAGGCACCCAAACCCTAAGTTCGTGTGTAAGTTACGACCCTTCGGTTCTTTCAAAAGCCCTAGAAAAAGATTAGGCACCAAAACCCTTGGTTCGTGCGTTTGTGACGACCCTTCGGTTCTTTTAATAGCCCTAAAAATGACTAGGCACCCAAACCCTAGGTTCGTGTGCAAGTGACGACCGTTCGATTCTCTCAAAAGCCTTAGAAATTGACTAGGCACCCCAATCCTAGGTTCATGTGTAAGTGCCGAACTTTCGGTTCTTTCAAAAACCTTAGAAAAAGACTAGGCACTCTAACCCCAGGTTTCGTGTGTAAGTGACGACCCTTCGGTTCTTTTAAAAGCCCTAGAAAAAGACTAGGCACCCTTACCCTATGTTCGTGTGTAAGTGACGACCATTCGGTCCTCTCAAAAGCCCTAAAAAAAGACTAGGCTCCGTAACCCAAGGTTCGTGTGTAACTGACGACCCTTCGGTTCTCACAAAATTACTTGAAAAAGACTCGGCACACCAACCCTAGGTTCGTGTGTAAGTGATAACCCTTCGATTCTCACAAAATCCAAAGAAAAATACTAGGCACCCAAACCCTAGATTCGTATGTAAGTAACGACCCTTCTGTTCTTTCAAAATTCCTAGAAACGGACTTGGCACCCCAATCCTAGGTTCGTGTTCAAGTGACGACCATTCGGTTCTCTCAAAATCCCTCGAAGAAGACTAAGCACCCAAACCCTAGATTCGTGTGTATGTGACGACCCTTCGGTTCTTCCAAAAGCCCAGGAAAAAGACTTGGAACCCTAACCCTAAGTTCATGTGTAAGTGACGACCCTTCGGTTCTTTCCAAAGCCTTAGAAAAAGACTACGCACATTAACCCTAGGTTCGTGTTTAAGTTACAACTCTTCGAATCTCTCAAAAGCACTAGAAAAGACTAGGCACCCAAACCCTGGATTCATGTGCAAGTGACGACCATTCAGTTCTCTTAAAAGCTCTAGAAAAATACTAGGCACCCAAACTCTAGGTTCGTGTGTAATTGGCAACCCTTCGGTTCTATCAAATGCCCTAGAAAAAGACTAGCCACCCTAACCCTAGGTTCTTCTGTAATTGACGACCCTTCGATTATTTCAAAAGCCCTAGAATAAGACTAGGAACCCTAACCCTAGCTTCGTGTGTAAGTGACGACTTTCAGGTTCCTTCAAAAGCTCTAGAAAAAGATTTGGCACCCCAACCCTTGGTTCGTGTGTAAGTGACGACCATTCGGTTCTCTTAAAAGCCCTAAAAAAGGCAAGGCACCCAAATCCTAGATTCGTGTGTAAGTGACGACCCTTCGGTTCATCCAGAAGCCCTAGAAATAGACGAAGCACTCTAACCCAAGGTTCGTGTATAAGCGACGACCCTTCGGTTGTTTCAAAAGTCCTAAAAAAAATTACGAACCTTAACCCTAGGTTCGTGAGTAAGTGACGACCCTTCGGTTCTCTCAAAAGCCCTAGAAAAGACTAGGCACCCAACTCCTAGGTTCGTGTGTAAGTGTCGACCTTTTGGTTCTTTTAAAAACCCTAGAAAAAGACTAGGCACCCAAACCCTTGGTTGGTGTGTAGGTAACGACACTTCTGTTCTTTCCAAAGCCCTAGAAAAAGATTAGGCACCCAATCCTTAGGTTCGTGTGTCAGTGATGACCATTCGGTTTACTCAAAAGTCCAAAAAAAAAAGACTAGGCAGCCAAACCCTAGTTTCGTATGTAAGTGACGACCCTTCAATACTTTTAAAATCCCTAGAAAAAGACTAGGCTCCCTAGCCCTAGGTTCGTGTGTAAGTAACGACCCTTCGGTTCATTCCAAAGCCTTAGAAAAAGACTAGGCACCCTAACCCTAGGTTCGTCTGTAAGTAACTACCCTTTCGTTCTCTCAAAAGCCCTAGAAAAAGACTAGGCACCTAAACCCTAGGTTCGTGTGTAAGGGACGACCATTCGGTTCTCTCAAAACCCCTAAAAAGAGACTAGACACCCAAACCCTAGTTTCGTATTTAAGTAACGTCCTTCGATTCTTTCAAAAGCCCTAGAAAAAGACTATCCACCCTAACCCTAGGTTCGTGTGTAAGTGACGACCCTTCGATTCTTTAAAAAGCCCTAGAAAAAGATTAGGCACCCAAACTCTAGGTTCGTGTGTAAGTGATGATCCTTCGATTCTATTAAAATTCTAAGAAAAGATCAGGCACCCAAACCCTAGGTTCGTGTGTAAGAGACGACCCTTCGGTTCTCTCAAAAGCCCTAGAAAAAGTCTAGGCACCCTAACCCTAGGTTCGTGTGTTAGTGACAACCCTTCGGTTCTTTTAAAAGCCCGAGAAATAGACTAGGGACCCTAAAAACTAGGCACCCTAACCCTAGGTTCGTGTGTAAGTGACGACCCTTCGGTTCTTCTTTCATGTCCTAGAAAAAAATTAGGCTCCCTAACCCTAGGTTCGTATGTAAATAACGACCCTTCGATTCCCACAAAAGCCATAAAAAAGATTAGGCACCCAGACCCTAGGTTCGTGTGTAAGTGACGACCCTTCGGTTCTCTCAAAAACCCTTAAAAAATACGAGGCACCTTAACCCTAGGTTCTTGTGTAAGTGACGACCCTTCGATTCTTTCAAAAACTCGACAAAAAGACTGCGCACCCAAAACCTAGGTTCGTGTGTAAGCGGCGACCCTTCGGTTCTTTTAAAATTCCTAGAAAAAGACTATGCACCAAAACCCAAGGTTAATTTGTATGTGACGACCCTTCGGTTCTCTCAAAAGCCCTAGAAAAAGACTAGACACCCAAACTCTAGGTTCGTGTGTAAGTGACTACCCTTCGGTTCTCTCAAAAGCCTTAGAAATAGACTAGGCACCCTCACCCAAGGGTCGTGTGTAAGTGACGACCCTTCGGTTCTTTCAAAAGCCCTTGATAAAGACTAGGCACCCAAATCCTAAGTTCGTGTGTAAGTGGCGACCCTTCGGTTCCTTCAAAAACCCTAGAAAAAGACGAGGCACTAAAACCCTAGGTTCGTGTGTAAGTGACGACCCTTCGATTCTCTCAAAAGTCCTAAAAAGAGACTAGGCACTCAAATCCTAGGTTCGTGTCTAATTGACGACCCATCGGTTCTTTTAAAATCCCTAGAAAATAAATAGACACCCTAACCCTAGATTCATATGTAAGTGACGACCCTTCGATTTTTACAAAAGCCCTTGAAAAAAACTAGGCACCCAAACCTTAGGTTCGTTTGTAAATGACGACCCGTCGGTTCTCTCTCAAAAGGCCTAGAAAAAAACTGAGCACCCTAACCCTAGGTTCATGTATAAGTAACGATCCTTCCGTTCTCCCAAAAGCCCTTGAAAAAGACTAGTCACTTAAACCCTAGGTTCGTGTGTAAGTGACGACAAGTCGATTCTCTCAAAAGCTCAAAAAAAGACTAGGCACCCAAATCCTAGGTTCGTATATAAGTAACGACACTTCGGTTCTTTCGAAAGCCCAAGAAAAAGACTAAGCACCCTACCCCTTGGTTTGTGTGTAAGTGACGACCATTTGGTTCTTTCAAAACCCTTGAAAAAGACTAAGCTCCCTAACCTTAGGTTCGTGTGTAAGTGACGACCCTTCGGTTCTTTTCAAAGCCCTAGAAAAAGAGTAGGCACCCTTACCCTAGGTTCGTGTGTTAGTGACGACCCTTCGATTATCTCAAAAGCCCTAGAAAAGACTAGGAATCTAACCCCTCGGTTCGGGTGTAAGTGACAACCATTCGATTCTCTCAAAAGTTCTAGAAAAGGACTAGGCACCCTAACCCTAGGTTCGTGTGTAAGTGATGACTCTTCGGTTCTCTCAAAAGCCCTAGCAAAGGCTTGGCACCCAAACCCTAGCTTCGTGTGTAAGTGTCGACCCTTCGGTTGTCTCAAAAGCCCTAGAAAAAGAATAGGCACCATAACCCTTAGTTCGTGTGTAACTGACAACCCTTCGATTCTTCCAACATCCCTAGAAAAAGACTAGGCACCCTAACCCTAGGTTCGTGTGTAAGTGACGACCCATCGATTCCCTCAAAAGTCCTAGAAAAGACTAGGCACCCAAATCCTAGGTTCGTGTGTAAGTGGCGATCCTTCGGTTCTCTCAAAAGCCAGAGAAAAATACTAGGCACCGTAACCCTAGGTTCGTGTATAAGTGACGACCCATCGGTTCTTTCAAAAATCCTAGAAAAAGACTACGCAACCAAACCCTAGGTTCGTGAGTAAGTGACGACCATTCGATTCTTTCAAAAGCCCTAAAAATAGATTAGGTACCCTAACCCTAAGTTCGTGTGTAAGTGACGATCCTATGGATCTCACAAAACACCTAGAAAAAGTCTAGGCACCCAAACTCTAGGTTCGTGTATAAGTGACGACCCTACGATTTTCTTAAAGGCCCTAGAGAAAGACTAGGCACCCTAACCCAAGATTCGTGTATAAGTGACGACCCATCGGTTCTCTCAAAAGCCCTGGAAAAAGACTAAGCACCCAAACCCTAAGTTCGTGTGAAAGTGACGACCCTTCAGTTCTTTCAAAAGCCCTAGAAAAAAATAAGTCACCCAAACCCTAGGTTCGTGTGTAAGTGACGACCCTTCGGTTCTCTCAAAAGCCCAAGAATTGACTAGGCACCCAAACCGTTGGTTCGAGGGTAAGTGACGACCCTACGGTTCTTTAAAAAGCTCTAGAAAAAGACTAGG